>PVIC010022459.1:0-27652 GCA_004025085.1 Thryonomys swinderianus | reverse complement strand
ATTCTGGACATGTTATCCTGTGTGATTTCACTGCCATAAAATGGAATAAATAGCACTGCATTAAAAGGTGATGAACCTAAGGCTTCTCAGTGCAGTGAGGAACAGAGAAGAAAGAAGGCGGGAAGGTATAACTTGGGTTCCGTTTCTGGACTATTTTGTAAAGAAGCTCGTGGCGTCTCTCCATAGAATACTGACAGGATAAAGTGTTGGGTAAGTCTCGCTGCAGCTGAGGACGGGGCCCAGGAATGAGTCTCTTGGGAGATCTGGGACAGCATCCAGGTCTTCCCAGGTGGATGACGTTAGTTTCCCCCCAATACTCATGTCTGAGAGTACCCTGATTCATTCACGTCGCTCGCCGTGGTTAAACATTGTCCTCTCCACTGACACCACCATGACCAGGTGGGAATGGGAGCTGAGGTCTCCCTTAGACCTGGAAAAAAGCCCGGAGACCTAAACATGGGGAAATGCGCTGCAGTTTCTGGAGAAAGGAGCCTATGGACCTAGATTCAGGAAAAAAATTAAAAAGCACATCTATCCTTTCTTCTTGTTAAGAGTTAGTCACAAGAGATGGAAAGTGTCCCAGAAAAGCCATTTTACATATTTATAATGTTTTTGAGATGGTTAAAATAGTTTACTGATTAAACAAATAATTTACAAACACCTTCTATTTGTGAGGTGGTATGTAGAAAGGGTACTGTGGGGACCTAGAAAATTCAAGGAATGGTGCCTTTGAAGATTCTCAATAACTATTCTATGATAACACATCTGTTATTGCAGTAGCAGTGTAGTTTAGTAAATTCTTTCTCTTTTAATTCTAAATATATTAAGAAATCCACCAATTCATTCCAGTATTCATTCAACAAACATTTGCTCTTTGTGCTGGGTAGTGGAGGACAGATGAAGGCACAGAAGTCAGATGACCTTGGCTCTGCACTCAAAAGAGGGACAAATTAGGTAACTTTTCGGCTTCCTGCAAAGTTGCATGATTGACATTGAATATAAAATTGTTTACAGGGTTACTGATAACATTTTAAGGTATTACCCACGGTGCCTGGCACACACAAGTGCTATCACTGTTTCACGAAAGTGAATGTGTCTCTTGTCTAGATGTGAAGGCAGATAGAGGGTGTGAAACACACACCTAGAGCACCCAGAGCATTTGCATATGGTGTGTGTGCAAGGCAGCCTACCTCCATCCAATTTTCATATGTGCTGTCAGAATTTAGAAGTAGGAAGGGGATCTCCCGAACAGGCAAACAACAGCAAACATGCTTTTTGTTCAGTGTGCTGTTCAGATCTAGCCATGGCTCTGTCCAAGATAGGAACATTGCCCCGAGACCACTGTTTCTTAGGGACCTACAACATCTGTGCAATTTAAATAGGATGCATGTCCAAGCCCCAAAGCACATAGAACACAATTGCCTATTCATTGTGGTTAAATAGGACAACATCCATCTCTGGCCTCTGGCTAGTGAGCTCCTTGGCCCTAATTCCCCTTGAGTTGTCGCCTTTTCTGATGGCATACACGGTGGAATCTTGGTGTATTTGAACTTCTTTGGTTCTTATGTCCAGAAAATCCAAATCAGATTTTTGTCATTAGCTTGTCAAGCTTGTCTTAAGCCTTCTTAATGAGGTCTGCTGTGGAATGTCTTTCATGTTCTGTGGCCTTTATGCTGAGTCTCCGCTACTCTCAGCTGTGGCAGAGGAGTTAATGAAGTTTCCATCGTGCTGGTTTGAGGTCTGCTGCTTTCAAAAACATACCTCGTATGTGTTTGGGTATTTAAATTCTGTTTTCTAGCTTTTAGGGTTTATAGCCTCGTGGTGCATTCAAGTGCTATGGAAATAAGACCAGATGGATGTGACAACCAGCCATTCGGGAAATTATGTACACATTACATTTTAGAAAACCAGAGGACATATGTCTATCTGGATGTGTTCATATGTTGCATCGTTTTTTGTTCCATCCAAATGGTTGGGGTTTCAGGGAAGCAGTTCCCTAGAATACCAGCCTGTGAAGTCCTTCCCTGCGCTGGCCGTTTTGTCAAAAGGGTTGAATGTGAGGTTGAGGAGCAGCTGTTCTGCATCTTCCCACCTCTTGGTCTTCTCCGTAGCACTTGCCACCACACATTCATTACCCACGTATTTACTGCGTACTGTTCCCCTATGACGCAAACTCTGTCTTAACGACATTTTTCTGCGATCTAATCTATAGTGTTTGGCCCAGAGCAAACACTCTTTAGGAGACAGTGAATAAAGTGGCTCTTACTGAGGTAATGAAATAGTGGTAATTCTTCCTTGTGCTGAAACCAGCATAAGACAAAGATTTTGTTTCCCAAATGATGCACACAGGATGGTAAATAAGGACGATGATGCTGCCTAACAGCAATGTAATCTTTACAATGTGCTGACCTCCTCTTATGTCTAATTCTGGCAGTGACCCTGGGGTGTGGGGACACTTCTCTCTTTCATGAATGGGAAAACTAAAGCATAGATGCTGTGTGATGAAGCCAGGATCCAAGCCCGCTGTCTGGTGTATATCTCAAATAGTTAAAACATAGCCCCCAGGATTTGAAGATAAATTATCTCAGCAACTTGTCTACCTTTTCAGTTAGCAAAAATATCCTCTCATAGGCATGATCTATTAGTCCTGTACTGTTCTTAAATACGCTATTAGTTCAACCCTGTGGTACAAAGGACTACTCCCATTTTATCCTAAGATGTAGAAACTTACACAGACAGTTGCTTTTCCTATCTTGTATTGGATTCTTCCTTGATTTGCCTACATTCTTAGCCCTTAATGATAAAGGAAAAAAAATAAAAGAAAACTAGATGGTTAATGCTGTAAATAAACACTTTGGATTTCTGTGCTGGTTAAGATATTCTGTTAACATGCCCGAAGTATATTGACTAACTAAAGGGAAAAATAAGTATTGAGGATTTTGTCTTGGCTTGTTTATGGTTGCTTCAATTCATTCTTGTACAAATTGTGATAAAATAATGAAATTTAGGTTTGAAATTAAAATATAAAACTTTTTAAAACAAAGCTGTCTGTCCCTTGCATTTGGGTTGACTGATAATAAAAATTAGTCAATATTCTTGATGACAGAACCAGCAGGATTTGGCCCAGCTGAGTAGTGGCAAGCAATGGGAGAGGCCAAAACAGAGTTATAAGTTCCCTAAAAAGAACTGAGATAATCTCCTGATAAGGAGTGAACGTATGTAGATTGTAATCGTCACTGTCACTTCAGAAGAAGGGCACACTTTTCAGGGGAGGAGAACAGGGTTCCATCTCCAGAGGCACCCTGTCTTCATTAGACTTATGAATCATGTTTGTTACCTGCACATTTCCTTGAAGCATTTCCCATTGTACACTCAGACAGCAGTATTATTTCAAAAGCTAATTTCCTTGCTACCTTTTCTAATCAGCCCAGAGGGCCCCATCAGTTTTCTTACCTCACTCCCTTCCTTAATCAGTTCCATGAAATCCAGTTCAAAAATTAAGTATCTTTTATTGGAGTTTACATAATCTTTTATATAATACACATTTATATGTTGTACAATTTTAATATTACTTAATGTGATGGGATACTAATTCCTGCCCCCATCAACTGAATGAGAAAACATTCCGAAAATATTTACCAATATTAAGCACATGGTAACAAATCTTAATAAATAACAATTTAAATTAAGTAATTAACCTATGTATTAGCACAGTAGTTATCTTTATTTGTGGTGAGGACATTAAATTCTATGCTCCTAGAGATTTTTAAGAGTTTAATACATTACTGATAATCACTTTGTTATACAATAGATTCCTTAGACTCATTTCTCCTAATTGAAAGTTTGTGTCCTTAGAACAGCACTTCTTCAACCTCTACCTCCCACTTCACTCCTCCAACCCTTAGTAGTCATCATTCTACTTTATGAGTTCAACATTTTTGATTCCTCATACAACCGAGGTCTTTCTCTGCCAGGCTTATTTCACATAACATGTCTCTAGGTTCATCTTCCTTGTGATAGATAATGATAAATTTTCCACTTCTTAAAGGACAAATACTTAATCATGAATATATACCACATTTTTTCCCATACATCCTTTGGTATATAACTAGTTAATTCCACATTTTGCCATTCTGAATAATGCTACAATAAAGGGGGTGGAGATCTCCCTTTGACTTGCTAATTTCAATTCCTTTGGATTTACATCAAATAGTGGGATGGCTAGATCGTATGGTAGATTGCCACATTGTATGATAGTTCTATTTTTAACTTTTTGAGAAACTTACATACTACTTTGTATAATGGCTGAACTAATTTATATTCCCACCAAGGATATGCAAGTGTTTTCATCTTTTCCACTTAATGCTAGTGCATTATCTTTCACCTTTTTGATAATAACCATTCTGGCAGGTGTGCAGTGACATCTCATTATAAGTTTTATTTGTATTTTCTGGTAACTAAAGAGGTTGAACTTTTTTCATATATCTGTTGGCCATTTGTATATCTTCTTCTGAGAAATCTCTTCTCAGAGGTCCTTTGTCTTTGTTCTAATTTTTTCTTGCCCCTGAGTCATTTGGATATTAATCACTTAACATATCTGTGTCTTGTAATAATTGTCTCCTATTTCACAGGTTCCCTTTCTCTTCTTTGGTTGATTTCTTTGCTGTGCAGTTGCTTTTTAGTTTGATATAATCTTCACTTGTTCATTTTTACTTTTACTGCCTATATTTTTAGGATCATGTCCAATAAATTATGGGGCAGACGAATGTCAGGTTTTCCACTTTTCTTCTAATTGTTTTATAGTTTTAGTTACTACATTCAAGTCTTTAATATATTTTGAGTTTGTTTATCTGGGGCTTTCAACATGTTACAATGGTTGATATGTATGTGTCTATGTTGGTTCAGTGCTATTTTTATTACTAGAGCTTTGCAATATCTTAAAATAGTTTTTGCTATTTCTGTGGAAAATGTTATTGGAATTTTGATAAAGATTGTATCAAATCTTTAAATTGCTTTGGGTAGTTTGGCCTTTTAACATTAATTGTTACAATCTATGAACATGGGATATCTTTCCATTCACTTGTGCGTTCTTCAGTGTCTTTCATCAGTGTTTTATAGTTTTCAGGGTATAGGTATTTTGCTTCATTGGTTAAATTTTTTGCAGGATTTTTTATTTTTACTTTTTTTATTTTTATACCTATTATAAATGAGATTTTTTTCTTGATTTCCTTTTCATATAGTTTTTGTTAATGCTTAAAAGTGTTCCTGATTCTTATATATTGATTTTGTATCTTGTAACCTTACTGAATTTGTTTATTAATTCTAACAGTTTTTCTGGTGGAGTCTTTAGGAGTTTCTATAAACAGGATTATACACTTGTAAAAAGAGACATTTTAATTTCTTTATTTCTAGTCTGAGTATATAATAATGTTTTTAACCACAGATTTTTAAATGAAGAACAAGCAACCAACTGAATTTTTAAAACACCTATTGTGAATTGACTTTAAACCATTCGATTTTATTCCTTTTGTAGTGTTTTAAATTCTGAAACCAACTATAGAACAAATGTATCTTTACATTGTCAATATTAAAACAATGCCCTGTGAGAAGTTGAAATATTCTTAAGGGTCCAAATTGGTAGAGACCTAGATTCTTTTTTGATTATAGGAAAAAAATATGTTTTGCTTTCCCATGTGACCGATAGAGCGTAGATAATACTTCTCATATACATGTGTATTGATGTGACTGATGAAACGATCCCTCTCTTCTTAGAAAGAGGAGCCATTCTCAGAAGCAAGCAGGCAATCAAACTATCTGTAAATCCTGAAAGCCAAAGAAACACTAGCTTTTGGTTTATTTACTGGAGTGTGTATTTTTAAATACTTTCTTTTTAAAACTAGCCTCAAAAGGCAATAAACTGAGTTTCTATTAGTCTCCCATGAATAAGAAAGATGAGAATTAAATGAAACTCAGGAGGAATACCCACCACATGGTCAAAGCTATAGGCTCAAGGTTAGTTTAAACAAGAAAATGTGAACCTAGAATGATCAATCTGTGTACATGAGAAGTAAAAATTTCTTTGCAATGTGTTTGTCATACATTCAACTATGCAATGAATTTGTCGAGAAAACGTAACTGTGGGAGTTTGTCTTTCTTAGTTTTGCATCTGTTCATTATTATGCAACTGCAGTGGGGATTCAGGTATTGATGAGCCAATTTAGGCATTCAATAAACTGATAGGTAGACTTTTGTGGAAATGGAATTGTTCACATGTTAGATAAGGAAGGACAGATTCAAGACCTGTACTGCACAGAAGACAACAAAGGGACACATACCAAGACCTTCAAATCCCTACCAAATTCACTATATTGTAAAAAGTCTTTCCTTTCCCATTTTATGCGCCAAGAGATCAAAACATATTTATTAAGTAATTAGTATCAATCAAAAGTTCAACATTGAGAGTAAACTGAGAAAATCAAATGGTATTATTAGAGAAACCATTTAAATTCTAGATAGATGTTAAAAATAACTAAGTATGAAAAGGACAAAGTAATATACATGCTGTGTAGATACTTTCAACTATCCAACACGGAGCTTGCAATTTATATCACTCTGTCATAGTTCCATACCACCAGCAGATCTAGGTCAAGACATCTTATTTCAAGACATTTTTGGGTCCACACATTTATCCAAATCCACATAAATACATAGTGAGGGTGGGGTGGTAGTCAGATTACCAAATCTTAGAATGACCTAATTATGGAGTCTTCATTAATGCCACTGAGGAATGTGAACAAAGCTACTTTTGATCACCTGCTGTGCCTGGCCAGTTTCCATCTATACCTTCGGATTCTCACAGGAACCCAGAAGAGCGGACACCTTGTCACTGTTTTGGAGAAGAAAAAACAAAACTAGTTGCATTTTCCTAAGCTTTCTAAACTTGCCCATGTCAGACTTCAAGATGACTCTAAAGATCGACTTCTCTGCCCCAGGTCTTCCATCCTGTGCTACCTGACCATCTTGAGAGGTGCTACCCGTTTAAAACAATGAAGGGAACAATGGAGGAGGACGGAATGAAACAATGGAGGGAACAATGAAGTTCATGAACTGTTGTTTAAAAATACCAATCCCCACTCCATTTTTAAACTGAGGCTCCTCAGTCTTCCTTGTCACTGAATCGTCAAACTCCGTATTTGGTGCACCATCTAGAGAAACGCAGAAAGATAGGAAAAGGAAAGGGAAAACAGAAATACTATGTCCAAATATGTGGTGGCAGCTCTTAAAGGAAGAAAAGGGGAGATCCTTGGTTTTCCTGCAGCTTTTCTTGTCTGTTTTCAAGAGAGAAGTGCTAGCGTGGGACGAAGGAGAAATAGAGAATAGCCGTGTGGTGGTTGTGAGCAGAACAAAGCAAAGCAGAAGGGATTGGAGAGCAGTTTTCCATCTCCCTACATATTAGACCCTTCTCTGAATGAGACGGTTGTGTTTGGTTGTCAGGCTAGGGTTGTCAAGTGAGAAGTGTACACTAATTTCATCTTTTCCCATCGCTCTCTTTTGGGGATAAGTATTTTGGTTTTCTACAGTTTATTATTTCAGAGGCATCTATATGCTAATACATTTTATGGTAATTATGTTCCTGTTTGCCCCTCAGGTTATGCTTCATATCACCCACCAGGGAGGATCATCTCTCCTGAAAACTTTCAAATTTGATTTTGAGAAATATTCAGAAAAAAGTTAAGCTGTGCTCTTCCCAGCGTAGGAAATAATATGCTCTGAAGGATCCTCTAATTCCCAGGAAATGGACTAGGATAACATTTAGGTCCTCCTACTACCCAGATCCTTAAATGTTGGGGAAACGACTACAATGAAAATCGAATAAAAGATTTTAGAAATCACTAAACTGCTGCTCGATCCAGACAGAAGAGAGGAAAAGCCGTTTTCATTCTCTACAGCATCTGAGGTGTGTAAACTGCTTCTATTGCTATAAATACCATGTTCTAATTATATGTCATCATTTCTTAGCATCATTTCTAGAGTTTAATTTTAATGCTATTAATGCCTGAAGCTGAGATTGTGCTTCCGGGAAGAGTCAGTTAAAATAGAAATCTCGTGTAATAATCTAGCATGATAGTTTCTTCCAGCCCTTTTAATACAGAGTTTTGTTTTTAATGAAATTATAATTTGAGAGAAGCTTTACATTTGAAAAAAAGAGAAGTTAGCCCATTAGCCTGTCTTAAAAATATTCATAAGCGTCTTTTTCTGAAGATAAACAGAACTTAAAATCGAATTTCTTAACATGAGGCATTAAAACCGAGATGACTATGGAAGGTATTTTGTGCATCTCCTTTCTTTGCAAGTTGTATTCCTTTTATTTCACTTCATAGATACCAAGCAAAGAGCCCATATCACACCCCTCTGTATTGCTCTCTGCCCTGCTCTATGCTCCAGAAAAGCAAGGAATTGAGAACACCAGGGAATCTGTAAGGTAGACTCAAGCTCGTTTTGTGGCCAGACTTCTCTCTGCTTGCTCTTCGCTCCTCTTTTCAGTAGCTGCACCTAATTTCCTTCTATCTGTTAAGTGCTTTCACTGTTAGAACTCCACTCTGACATCATTCTGCAAAACACGAAGCCCTGATGCTGGTATTGCTCCCACAGACTCACTTTAATGGCTCTTGAGCGCCAAGACAGCTTTGTCAGGGGGAGAGTTTCCTTTCATGGTCGGATGAAAGGGCTCCCTCTGCAAGGGAGGCCTGACAAGTACTCTGGGCTCTTCCTGGACAGTAAGAAATCAGAGGGAGCCTCCAAAAGGCAGGTGAAAACAGGAAGCTGACCTGCTCTGGGCCTGCCAGCCAGCATCTGACACCGACGACGGTCATAATCTCTCTATAAACAGAAAGAAGAACTGCTAGGGAAACAGTTGGTAAATTGGCCAGAATAAATCTTTACCAAATAATGACAAAATAACCTTGTGTTGAAACCTGGCGATGTTTGGTACATTCTATTGCAATCACAGACCTGCAGTGTTTCACGCTCTAAACCCTGTGACCCATCATTCTTTTCTTTTTATTCTGCTTATTTGTCGGTGATAACAGAACAGCTACACATTTCCCTTTTAAAGTTGTGTCTGAAGAATGATTCATTGAACTAACACATTTGGCCTGAATGCGGCCCCAGCTAAGAAGAAATTTTCCTGCTCATCTCTGAGCATAATTCAAAGCTAATTCAAATAGAAAAGCAATTTGTGTACCATTAGGCTTCAGAATTTATTAGGTGCTGGTGAGTCACACTAACTGATTAAGTATTATTTTCTTCCCAAGCTACATTCTGTAAGGACAGGAAGGCTCCTTAAAAGCAGCCATTAGTTACAGCTCTGGAAGGTTCCTGCAGTCTGTGGATGTTAGCAAACATTTAGTGCACGTGGCTCCATCCACATAAGCGGTGCGATTGGATTTAACTCAGCTCGAGAAGTTGTGTCCTCATGAGAACTGGTCCTCTTCATTCCCCTGGCATGGTTAAAAGCTTTAAAATTATAAGGACTAGCATTAGATAAGTCTTGGATGGAGGCCCACCATCAATACCTAATAATTTTCTACCTAGATTAATTCTTTTAACTCCCTGAGCTTCATTCTCTTTATGGGTATTATTAGGAGAAGGAAAAAAAGGGTCACATTTACTTTATTTCCATTGATCGAGAAGATTAAATGAGAAGATGTATTTGTATGATGTCTACTCGTACCAAATGCTCAACTAATGTTCACCCCTTTTATTATCATTGCTCTTATTAATAGTAATAATAGTAATTAATAGTAATAATACCTTATTATTGGCATTCTTAGTGATGCTTGTATTTAGGAAAAAGGTTCAGAATATTTTTTCATAGAGAACATAGTAAAATCTAAGAGATACATGTATGAAATACATTTCTTTCAATAGATCAGAGACTAAAAAAAATTAAGATGTGGGATACAGGTGTGTTATTCATGCCTTTAATGCCAGCACTTGGAGATGTTAAGTCAGAAGGATCACAAGTTCAAGCCCAACCTGAGCAAACTAGTGAATTAGGAAGACCTTGTTTCATAAAAAAGAATTTTTTTTTAAAAAAGGTGGAAAGGTCCTAGATTCAGTACCTAGTTTTGGAGAAAGATGAAAGGAAGAAAGGAAAGAGAGAGAATAAAAACCAGAGAAAAATGTGGGAAACCTCCAGTTTTAAATATGATTCAGCGGAAGCCTACACATAATCACAAAATTTCAATAGAAATAAAACGTCTAAGGTGTTGAATAAATTTAAAGCAGTTTAAAGGTACTACATTGTAGTGTATATAATTACTTTATACACTCTGTACGGACAGGAAGGATCCATTTAAAGTAAAAGGAGAATGTTTTGGTTTGCATTGAGAAGGGCTCTAGCGGCATTACAGCTGTCAGCAAAATAGTATCTTGAGTGTATATTTCTACTTCACTTCATTTTACCCCTTTTTGTGATTTCCCTTTTTCACTGTCACCCTTCAAATAAATTAACATCCATACTCCAGTGTGCTCTGTGGCATTTCATTTTAATTCATTCACATGTGGATTAAAATGGAATGTCATTTACCTTTCGTGATGCTTAGCACCTACACAGGAGTGAAAGAAAGAGCGATCGGAAGGAAATCGCCTCACCAGAATCGCAGTGATGCTTCCCCAGATCTCATGCCCGCTCTGCCAGGCTTCCGCGGGAGACCGGTGTAATTTCACTGAAAAGGGGCAAGATGTGGGGCTGTTTGCAGTCGTAAGTGAGAGAACAAAATAAGAGAGATTTTTCATTTAGAAGATACCTTTCTCTTATCTACGGGTCTTGTCTTTCAGAGTGTCTGTCTGTCTCTAGAAAGCAAAGTCAATAAAAATGATTAGAGTTGGCATCTCACAAATGTACACCCTTAAACCATGAAGCAGTAATGCTGTGCAGGAAATATTTTTTCTGACCTTTTCAAATTGCATCCAACTGTCTTGGGAATTTCTCAGGGACTGGAGGTAATAAGGTTCAATCCGTTTTACTGTCTGGCTTCAAATTTTAGTTCCTCTGCAGCTCTCACTTATCTGTCCTTTGCATCTTGGCCCTGGCACCCATTCTGCACAGGAATCCGTGCATCTCATCATCCCCCCCCCCCCCACTTCTCGGGTTTTTGTTAAAAGATCACACTGCAAAATCTACAGCCATGACAACTTTTCACTTACTGCCCCCTTCAAACACAAAATATTAGCGCAGGAAGATTAGTGAGCATGCTGTCTTCTGAGAAGCCCTCATTAAATTTAATTAGCTTCTAGGTTTCATCCTATCTTCCATCTCAGTTTCCACCTATGTGATTTATGCCTCAGTGACCTTCATTATATCAAATTTTTCAACTTAACTATATTATGGGTGCTTTAAAAATTTAAGACAGAAATACACAAATTTCTTTTGTTCTAAGTCGACTTCCATTTTTCTTCTGTGAGTTCAAATGCCACGGATGGAACTTGCCAGGGAGGCAGGGAGCTACCCGAGTGTGACGCACTAAAGGGCTGCAGAGGGGCCTCATTTTTCACTATGTTCCCTGAAGGAGAACAGAAAACAGAAGCTGGGGACACACTGCCTGACCCCACGAGGGCGCCGGGTGTTGGGAAGCCTTGACTGACGGGGGGTAAAGAGCAGGCGTTACCTCTCACACTCGCAGAGTTCCACACTGCATTGGCCGTTGGTGTTCCCCCATTCAGAGGACACCCCCACTCCGTAGCATCCTCTGTGTGGTTACCCCAGCCCTCACCTCCGTTCTCCCTTCTGCGGGGAGTGGATTGTGGCTGAGCTTCTGCAGGCCAGGAGCGTGGAGCCGCTCCCCGACTTGGAAGGGATGTCCACCGGCAGCCCGGCAGCCCGCCACCCGCCGCCAAATCCTTCGGACACGGCCCTTCGGGGAGCCTGGGCCTTCTTATACGCTGACTTCTAGAGCTTGATGATTGTGTTTGGCTTTCTACAAGTGAAATCAGTTTGAACAATCTCATTTAGCAAGTAGAGTCCAGAGAGGAGGATCATGAGCCAACTCGTTTTTATTCAAAAAGTGCTTTGCTCTTTTAAGGAACTGTACTTATCCTACAGTTGTCCATCTTCGTAATCTAGCTTCTATTTTCCATTCAAGGCGACGTTTATGAGTTTGGTGTTAGAGTGAAGTCAACAAAGTGCATTGAGGAGTCAGCCACTGCTTTGTCATTTGAAACATAACCGACCTGAGCCGTGAGGGCGCAGCCCTTCTGCGGTCCTTGCAGCGCCCCGTGCGGCGCGCCGGAGTTTCTCTTAGTAGGGGTGAAGGATGTGGGCAGCTATGCAAATTCAGACTCAATGTGTGTGAGGCGCCGAGTGACTTTAGCCTCACATCTGGGAAGAGTGTGGCCGTTAAAGCAGGCTGGCTTCTTGGGGGAGCAGCAGCACTGCGGCTGCAGCAGGTGTGCGTGTCTGCACACGCGTGTGCGGCAGACGTGAGCCGTGTGCGCGGACCTGCGCGGCCGCCGAGGGAGCCACATGTCCAGGCCGAACAGAGTCCAGTCCTGCCCACGGGCTCATCTCTTCATGCGCCGCGAGCGCGGCTCTCCCTGGCGATGCTTCCAGAACACACCATGAATCTAATCAGAGCACATTCGAGGTCCCCCTTTTCTCATTTCTAAGATTAATTATCTTTCTTACCCTTCAGGACCCAGAGGCAAAACAGAGTCAAGGTTCGGACTTTCCACTGAAAACGTAAAGTGATTTGAAGCTGCTGGGCGGAAGGAATAAAGCGGGGTCGCGGCGGGTTTGTTCTGGGTATTGGATTTGTGGGGTGTTCTTGGACTTTGCAGGAACATTCAGGCAGTGAAGGAGAAGAGAAAGAGGGAGCCTGAAGAGCTAGGAGCAATACTAGTTGCTTCTTACTAGTTAACAACAATTTTAAGTTATCTGCTGGGTCAGGCACGGAATCTCACTCAATCTTTACAGGCCGGTGAGACAGAAAACCATCCTGGACTTAAAGAAGGTAGAGATGAGGCTGAGAGATTCTCAAAGCTGAATTTGCTCTTCAGCAGTGGCAGGGTTGTGTAAGAAGAGTTGTTTTTATTTGTATGGAAAGGAACAAAATAATTAATTTGTTTTCAGTAACAACTTGTTTTTACTTTGTTTCCACTTCTTTATTTTTCTTGTCCTAAGACACAATGAGGCCACTGGGTCTTCTGCGATAGCACAGGCATTTTTCTCCTCTTCGTTGGGGACTTGTTTTTGGTAGAGTTACTAATTTCATTATTTCAAAAGTGTAATGAAAGCCAAGGTTTCTCACTGGTGTCTGGAATTATTATCACATACTTTTTTTTTTTTTTTGAGACAGAGTCTCGCTTTGTAGTTCAGGCTGGCCCTGAGCTCACTATGGTGCCTAGGCAAGCCGCCGCGAACTCAGCAATCCTCCTGTCTCTGCCTCCGGAGTGCTGGGATTACAGGCGTGAGCCACCACGTCCTGCATTGTGGTATGCAGTGTTGATTGTTGGTGGGCGTGTCTCCACGCCCAGCATTGTATGTGGTTACCGGGGATCAAACTCAGGACCTTGGGCTTGCGAGGCAGGCGCCAGAACCACTGAGCTAACCCTCTGGCCCCTATCACATACTTTTTATTAAATCAATATTGCAAGTGGCAGATGACGGTGACCAAGTGCTATCCTCGCAGCTCACAGGCGGCCCTGCCTACCCACTGTAGGTCTGTGCGACTGAGCATCCAAGTTAGAAAGGGAAAGACACAGTGCAGAAAGCAGATGTTCAAAGACAGCTTTGTGACTAATCTTGGAAAATCAGTGTCTATAACCATAATGTGTTTTAGCCAGGGGTGGTGGCACATGCCTATAATCCCAGTACTCTGGGAGGCTGAGGCAGGAGGACCACAAGTTTGAGCCTAAAGTAGGCAAGTTAGTGACTTAGTGATTCTGTCTCAAAAGTAAAGTAAAATAAAATAAAGAATACAATAAAGAGCTGGAGATTTAGCTCAGTGGTTCCGGTGCCCACCTCACAAGCCCAAGGTCCTGAGTTGGATCCCAGTAACCACATACAATGCTGGGCGTGGTGACTCCCACCCACCAGCAATCAATACCACATAGCACAGTGCCGGGCATGGTGGCTCACGCTCTAATCCCAGCACTCGGGAGGCAGAGACAGGAGGATTGCTGAGTTCGAGGCTTGCCTTGGCTACATAGTGACCTCAGAGCCAGCCTGAACTACAAAGCGAGACCCTATTTCAAAAAAAACAAAAACAAAAACAAACAAACAAAAGAATAAAATAAAATAAAATAGTGCTGACAATGTCACTCCATGTGGAAGTCCTTGGTTCAACCATTAAAATAAACCAAAAAAATTAGTTTCTATTTTCAAGATATCTGAAAAATTAAATTCCTTCTAATCCACAAATGGGGTCTTTTTTCTTCTATTTGCCTGACATATCTCTGCTACAAAAATAAACATTCCCTACTGGTACAAATTCCCCAATGTTGAGTGTGATTGTGAGCTGTATATAAAATGTACCAATAAAAAATTCAATTATAAATACATAAACATTCCTGACCACCACAGCAGGCTCGTTCCTGTGATGTTGACCCCAGGGAGGGTTCAATCAGAAGGGGTTCGATTTCACTCTTGCAGTGGTGCCTAATACACGGAGTCTGGTGCTTGGGAAAGGTCACCTTTACTTACTCAGGGTACCTGGGCTTCTCAGGTTGCCACTACATCCTCGGGTTCCCGATGCCCAGACAGGCAACACTGGGGCCCTTCACTCATGTCCAGGCACAGTTGAGGGCAGGAGATTGAGCCATATCCAAGCAGAGCAGTTAGGTACCAGAGATGTCACCATTGTTGATGGAAACACACTCTTCCTGGCAAGCTCTGAGAATCCAGGCAGCGCCATTTGTGATAGATGCCTTCCCTTCCTGGGTCCAGACACAAGCACTCTGGAAACGCAGCACAGAGTCTAGATGGGAGCCCTTTCAAGCTCTCTGTCTCTTGTCTCTGTGTTTATCTCTGTGTCTCCCTTCCTCTCCATCTCTCAAAAATATCTTGGAGGTCTCAAGTATGAGTGGGATCTCAGTTCAGTGTTCACTAGACTGTTTTGTAGAAGGGGTTTGGCTTCTCACTACCGCCCTTGCTGAAAGCAAACTCAAAGTAATATAAACAAACAGCAATAAATCATTCTGAAACTGCAGACAGTGGCTCTTCAGCAATTTGCTCTCTGTTGCTGTGGAAGGAAAGGAAATGACAGGTGGACTTTCAGTCCGTGACTTCAGGAGCTTGCCTGGCCGGTGGCGTGATACGCAGGCAATCTGCACTCCTGTCAGGGCTTCGGCAGTATTTACTTGTCTTAATTGGAACCCCGCTGACACCCTGTGGGGCTCCCCCTTGGCCAAGGCAATATATCTATACAGACCTGGAACACAGCCACTGTGGTCGGTATAAACTTACAGTCAGAAATATCAACATTGGGATCAAAATTAAACCAACACCCGGGCTAATGGGATTTCTAGATTGCCTTTTGGTGTTATTAAGAACTCACCATTTTTCTCAGCGTTTCTCTTCAGAGTTAAAGCGATGTCAGCAGAAGCTTAAACCTGAATGTACTTTGTCAAAGTGTTTCCTCTCCTGCTTTGGTCCTTCATTTCATTACCTTAGAAAGTTTGACAATGACTGATAGAATTCCTATTTGCTTTTTATAAGGAAGAAAATCATAAACACAAGGTCTGGACACCGTGGAATAATGTTATGTACATACTTACATTTATGGAGGTAGTTTCTTTCGGGATGAGCTGATATAATAAAATGCCCTGAGAGCTTTAATTGTTTAAAAAATGAAATTAAATAAGTAAATCCTGCCTGTGGTAACTTTGGAGGTCAAAAATAGGATGCTTGCTGCCTTGGCTGTGGGATGGCCACGCTTTGGGCATTTGCATTCACTCTCCCTCATTCCGTTTTTGTTTTTGTCATTGAAGTTCGTGAAGACTTAATCATCAGTCCTCTAGTTTTCTAGGAAAAATGTTGATTTATTGAACTGGCTACAGAGAAAGAAGAAGAAGATCAATCTGACATTGTAGGTTAATAGTAGGGAACAAAATGCATTCATAATTAGAAGAGAAAAGGACTTTCCCTGTTCCTTCCAGTTTATAATAAAAAGCCCCTCGCCAGAGTGTCTTAGAAAATAATGCATTCAGACTGAGTTGAATTACTGCCTAGCAGATTCTATTTATCTGTAGCTTAAAAAGCAGCTGCGTTTTTGTGAAAAGCAATGAATGTGGCAGTCCTACTTAAAGGTGAAGGAGAAAGAACACCCCTTGTTTTGTAATAAGGGGATTTTCAATTTAAAAGAGAGAGCGAGCCTGTTGTGTGAAGTAGGGTTATTACATTCACTGTATTCTATCTCACCCACCAGGAGGCTAATAATGAAGGGCCGGGGAAGGAGACCAATGGGACAAGGGTTATCTCACAACCTCAGATGCCGGATAAGTCGAAGGATGTGGAATCACTTTTGGATGGCATTCAGAGAGGTTGAGTGATTATTTGGAAGAGAAAAGCCTGCCTGTTCTTTCCAAGGTAAATAGTTCATTTCATCCACCAGCAGCCTGTTTCAGTATCAAAATATGTTTGGATAAAGATATCTATAAAGTTTGCTTTTTTACAAAATCATTTCAGGTGCATGAATATTCCCCCGAGCCGCGCGCCCATCCAGCGCTGCATTGTTAGCTGCCCCAGACAAAGGATGCGCTTGGATCACACCACACCTGAAAGTGCGTTTTGGAGGAGCTGACACACTTACTTTTAATCATGAGGATGAAATTACCCACATGAAGACAGCAGAAAATGAGAAAGGAGAGTCGTGCTGCGAATAATTCCAGCGCGTGCCGAGGGGCTAGTTGAGGAATGGCTCCACAAGGTGAATACCTCTAGCTCGCACTTAGGGTTTGGTTAGCGTATAATCATTTTCTCTTTCAGGGGTGATGACTGTCCTGAGTGTGTTTCCCAACCAGAGGGTACCGGGCCGTTCATCAGAATGTTGAAAGTTTTAATACCAGTCTCGCCCTCGTTGCTATTTACGTGACTCGTTTTGCATTTGCACATGCGCAGGAAGTCATGTGGGTGGAGACCTGTGGTCCGTGGGAGCCCCCAGCGATCACTAGCTGCCTGTGTTTGTGTGCTTTGCTGTGAGTGTCGTCCAGCGGCTGACGTCTCTGTGTGTGTGTCCTTGTTCTTGTCTCTCTGTTGTCGGGGGGGGGGGGGAGGACCAGCGATCCCTGGGTACCCAGACGCCACCCAAAGCTATCACCGGATGTTCGGAACAGAAGGGAGGAAAACAAGAGTCAGAACGTGTCACATCATGATTAATGGTTGATCTGAATTTTTAATTCATATGGAAGGAGCAAAGGGAGGGTGTAGGAGTCAAGGCTAGCCTTGTCCCCCTGGGACCAGCAGGATTTAAATTAAACATCACATTCAGTGTGAAATTAGTTTGAAGCTTCCCCCACCCCCATTCGGGACCTGGTTTAACTCCTTGTTGGCTTCTCTTTCAAAGAGGGTTTCTCCCACCCCAGCTTCCCTTTGAGTTTATTCTCAGTGGCCTATAGTCCCTCTTTCTTTGTTTCACTTTTCTCAAGATCAGACCTAGGAAAATAATATCTTACTAATGTAAATGCTTTGTTACTCATTACTTACAAGATAAGAATCTCCCTAAAACATTCTTTCTTTGTGTCCCAAACTAATGTAAGGAAATAATTTTATTTTCTGTTTTCAAGGCTAAGTTTGCCAGAGAAGAGGGAAAGGGAAAATGAGGAATCTCTCTAAGGTCTCGAGATTCCCACATGACTGAGTTACAGGTCGCCATGCCAACTGTAAGCAATTTTGGCTTCAAGAGAGAATGCGCCTGGACTCTTTCAAACTACCCTTCAGTCCTGGTCCAAAGGACTCAGGCCTAAATTTGAAGAAAGGGCACACTGTCCAGGAAAATGTTTGACTGCTTTGTACACGTACTTGATGCCACAGCTCAGCACCATCAGGGTCCAGATGGGATGATTCTTGCTAGAGTTTGGTGGCTTGTGGGGAAAGGGAAGGTATTGAAATGGCCAAGAAGCAGGGTTATTTTTCCAGTGTGTTTTCCAAAGGACATGTCAGGACTCTTCAGTACCTTCTCTAAGGGCAGAAGAGGTGTGGCGGTGGGGGGGGGGGCAGCTGGGGGAGGGTTGGGCTGGGAGGGAGTCAGCTGGGCTGGAGTGAGGCAGAGGAGGGAGCCAGCTGGGGGAGAGGTAGAGGTGGAGTGGGGGAGGAGAAGGTAGAGGCAGGTGAGCAGCTGTGTTTATTTTAATATATATCATTTAACCCTCACCTAAAAACAAATTGGAGAGGTTTGGGAGTGCATTAATCTGGACCCAATTAGCATGTCTTGCTTCTTCAAAAATGCAACCTGAAATTAATGAGTATAAACTAGAGTTTCAGATGCAGTGCTTAAGTCATTTGCATGTTTCATGCATGATAATTAAGTTTATGTATGCACTTCCTTCCATTTAACTATTTCCAGTCTCCCTGTGATTCACACAAACGAGATGTCATGATATAGCAACCTCCAGGTGGACACAGTTTGCCCAGATTTTACTCCTCCTGAGAAATTCATATTTGTGGAGCTTTTTAAATTTTTGAATTTGAATCCAATTATTTTATAGAAACGGGGCGGTTCTCACTCATCTGGAATACTGTGTCAGTAGTCAGTCAGTAGGCACTTCAAGTTCATTTCTGAGAAGTCAGTAAACCCATGAGCACCATGGCATTGAGCTTTCGGAGGTCCTACAGAACTGGCCTCGGCATGTCCGCTGTAAGTGTCTCTCTCAGGAACACGAGGAGCAAGCTCCCCTGAGTGTGGCATAAAGGATGCTCTTGGAATTGAACCTGAGTTACTTAGATCACCCAGAGGTTTCCTTGCACAGGATTGTTGGGAAGTAGTCAGATACTGTTTCCCTGGAGGGGTGGGCGTGATGCCAGCCTCCCTGAGAGGCACTGGGTGAGCAGTCATGGTCCCTTGTAGTCTCTCGGGATGCTGTAGATTTGGTTTTTTCCCCTTTGTTTTTTGTTACTTAAGTGTAGAAGGCTTTATACTTACATAGCACAAGCAGGTGCTAATCTCGCCCCCCTCCCCAGGTGGAGAATCTAAAAGTGGGCAGTGGGTATACAAGGGAAGCTGCTTGGGAGAGCAGTTGATGCAAGGTGCTTGAAACAGTCCCCCTAGTTTGAGTTTGTGCCAGTGATCTGTCTGTCTTCCTTCTGTCTTTCCTTATGTGTTTCCAAGTTCAATGTCAAAGTGAAGAGCATTTCTCCAAGAATTCTTCCCAGTGTCCTTTGTTTTCGGTGAATTCAATGGTTGAATGTTGCTCAGTCTTGAATGTTCCTGGTCTTGTTTCCTGGTCCTCGTAGCTAAGAATGTCATTGAAGGATAAAAGCTTGTTAATTTGTGATGTCACCATTTAAGTGTGCTTCCTGTCACTTATGTGTAGTTTAAAATGTTCCTTAATGTAGCATGAAATGATTGGTTAGCTTTGAAATGGTTGTGAAGTCATGTGAAGAAAATAATTTTTGCATCCGACCAAGATAAATTCACTCTAGTGCTTTATGGCTTTTTATTCCTATGTGATAGTAATAAAGTCTCATGTAGGGATGGAAGCCATGAAATACATTGTGAAAAATCATCAACTAAGAAGGGGCCATCAGTCTAGAGAATGTTAGCCTATGGCGCTGTGAACGTGATGGAGAAATGACGTAGTGTGCAGCCCTGCTGCGTGCTTGGTGTTTCTTGAGTTTCTTTATCCTTAGGTTTGGACAGCTAAGGAATCTAGGTTATGAGAGTTGACTCATTTTCGTTGTCATTGATTAACATGCACATTTGACTGCACGTTTCTGTTTATCATACATTTTTCCTTTCTTCTACTAATGACCATACTCTAGGAGGACTTTAATAGCCTACCTTTTCGGTAGGCAACATTCAATCCTGCGCTGCCTTTTTTTTTTTTTTTTTTTTTTCCACCAACTGTTGAGGTCTTTCTTCTAAAACAAAGAAGAAATAGAAAAATCAGACTTGTCCTCTTGGAAATGTGGTCCAGATTTCTCTACTCCCAAGCTCCAAAACAGGTATATTGCATGAACTAAATCAACTCCTTCTGAGGTCCACAAGTCCACTGAAAGTCCTTTTCTGTGTAAAGATGTGGTGTAGTGGAGAGACATCTGATGTTAGAGGGAAGAAGAAAGAGTCTGGACTGGAGTTGGAGTGTAATCCCTCTGCCACTTCAGCTATTTTCCTTGGGGCAAGTTATTTAAATTCTGTGGGCTTTTTTCCTTACCTTTGAAATGGGAGAAAGAAAATCTACCCTGCAGTGTAGTTGTGAGGATTAAATGAAGTAATGTATATGTGCCTAACACAGTGTTTAATGTTATATTTTAACACTCATGAAATATTAGTTTTTTTCCTTCCTTCCCTTTCTTCCTGTTCCCTTCTCTCTCCTTCCTGTTTCCTCCCCCATCCTTTCAGATAATAGTCTAAAACAGCACTTTGGGATCTAAGCAACACCTTTGAGAAAGGAAAAACTTCTTCGAGAATGTCTTGTTCCATCTTCTTTCCGTGTGGGGCTTACATGCTCGGGTTGGACCAATAGTCTGATTTTGTTTAACTTGAACTGTTTAATGTTGCCTATTGACCTACCTGCATTTTTACTGTTTCTGTATCTTTATTTTCACTTGAATTTTTTTAATATTGACTATTGACCTATATTCACTTTTACTGGTTTTCTGTACTTGTCTGAGAGAATTCTAATAAAAATTATTTGTGTTATCTTTTGTTTCTCTATTTCTTCTACACTGTGAGATTTTATCTTATTCTTTCCAACTATCTAGACTGCCTGGCCTAAAAGGACAAATCACACCTTCCCTTAGAAATTGCCCCTGATGGTATAAATAAAGCTAGATCATCCCTCCCCCTACATTTAATCGGGATATGAGTGTATCTGGGGTAAACGGTCAATTTATTACAACTTTGATGTCCCTTTATCTTTTAAATATGTAAAATCTACAACTTGACAGTATCACTAAGGTCTTTGGAACAATTGCTGGTCAGGAAAAGGACTTTTAAAGTACACAAACACTGAAACTTTAAAACTGCAGCATAATGGAAGTTCATTCTTATAAAACAAAGACTAAGATGAAATTTGGTGACACCACATTTGTATCCAAAGTCCTTTGTTAGCCTCTTAAATCTTATACTCAACTCTATATCTTCAGTTCCTAGTTGTGCTTCTGCTATTTAGGATATATTCAAATATATGTGAATAAATGAGTAGAAAAAGGGAAGAGGGACATGGGGAAGGAAAGGAAGAGAAAACAAAGAGAAGAATAAAGAAATAAGTGACTATGTCACCAAGCAAAGTAGATTTTATATTTAGGGGAGCAGCACAAATATAAGCCCACTGTAAAATTAAGAAGAGTTTACAGTTAACAGTAGACAGCATGGGGTAACTTAAGATAAAATATATATATATATATGAATGACACAGGCAAAATCCGCAGGGCCCTTTAGCAAGGAAAGTTCTCTAGAGCTAGGGAACAATCCCTATCAGGATATAGCACATCAGCCAGATTTCCACAGGTCAGAGTCAAAGATTCGAAAACTAACTTGTCACAGAATTCATGAGAAGCTCCAGTGAGTGTTACTTAAAATTTTACCCCAAAAGAACTATTTTACCCTGAAGAATGTATTTACTTATAAATATGTTCACAAGTTCAAATGAAAACAGAGAGTAGATTTTCAGATTATTCAGATTAATTAATTACTCCAGATTGTCACTGAGCTGCAGTCAGCTACTACTCAGGTAGGACAGGATGAGTCTAAGCTGCCGGCCAGTCTATGATTTCAAAGATGGCCATCCATTTCACCTCCTCTTTTACTCTTGTGTGATTGTCCTTAAATTTCAAGAGTTGGTGAAGACCAGAGGTCACTGAGGTGAAAGGGGTTATTTCAAGAAGGGCTCAGCGCCTCTCAATAGATATTGGCCTTTTTAGGGTTATGGGCTGGCAGTAACCTTCAAGAGTTATCATGAGCAAAATGCTGCACACTCACTCAGCAGGTGAATGTGCCAGTCTCTCCATCCTGCAAGGGCACTTGGCATAAGCAGGAAGCTCACACATGATGAAAGAGCGAGGTGTTTCATGCCATGCTTTTAACAGAAAGTGCTTTGGAGTTTCACCAGCAACACTGGATTAGTCAATGGGAAATAACTTGAGATCTAAGTTTAGGGTGCGTAAGAGAAACCACATTGTCCAACACATTCATATTCCCAAATAGAGTTGTGGATATGTGATTGTGATGCCTCCCAAAAAGGTGAAATAGAGATCAGATTCTTCATTCACTGAGTGATGCCATAAGTTCTGAATCCATGATTCAATTAGCAAAACCTGATCTTTTAGTTACAGTTGGACCTCACCATGTAGGTACATGCTCTGAACTGCCTTTCACTGGGGATCAGGCTCATGCTGACTGACCCATGCTCTTCTACCTTTATCACCAATGTTCCCTAAACCTACCTGCAGGGCTTAAATGAAACAAGACTCAACTAGTAGCTTAGGATCAAAGTGGACCTACACAGGACAGCAGAGCCCAGAAACTGTGTGCCTCAAATAGCATGAGCCTGGGTCCTAAACTTCAGGTTTTATGTTTCTCTAGACTGATTCGTAGAATGCAGATCTTCCAAGGGGAGCGACTCCCAAAAAGTCAGCCACAGACCCTGTTCTCATAGATTAGACTATACTCGGAATTAAAATGCTGATAGCAAAAAGGGTGGAGTGCAATGAACTCTGAGACTATTTCTCACCATTTTACTGACTGACCCCTCTTCTCACACCTTCTGTCAGAGATTCCTAGACTCTGAGCAACCCAGAGATGGAGGCCATGGACACCAGGCCTCTTCTCTTTGTCTTGACCTTTAGACCTTATCATAAAGAATGTAAAAAATATTGGATTATATTGCCTGGATGGTTCATCCTTTCACTCCATTTACTTACTCCCTTTCACATATTTAATTAGGCATTAAACAAAAAATAAAACTTTCTTCCAGGAGTTTAAAAATATATTTCCTGGAAGTATGTTTTAGCAAGTCATTGGTAACCCAAAATTAGGTTACACAGTGAGGCTTAATAAATACTGATGAAATAAGTGCTTACTTCATTTAGAGTCTTCCTCAAGACCCCTAAGACTCATATGGCCTGTGTTTATTTCATCTTTTTGACCTCGTCTCTTGTCACTTTCCTCTAGTTCACCCACCCAGCCTCACTGATTTAGCGTTATTCCACAAATAACAGGTTCTTATTCAGGACCTTTGAAATTGCTACGCTGTCTACCCCAAACATACTCTTCTTAGATGTTGACCTGTCTCACTCTCTCAATGTCTCTGCTCAAGTGTCTTGTATCAGTGAGACCTGACCCCACTATCCTCTGTTATGTCTTGTCTCTGCCTCCAGACTCCCATCACTTTATCCTGATTGGTTTTTATCCACAGTTAGAGAGTGGTCTTCACTATCCTTCTAGTTTGCATTGCCTTCAAGAATCATCCTACCTCACTGAAGCATCCGCTCCAGGAGGCCAGGGCATCAGTGTGCCCTGGAGTCTGACCCCAGAGTCTGTAATTGTGTGTGCACATAGGACACATTCAAATATTGGCTAATTGAAGTTGCTACCTATTTGACATTTCCTGGGACTCATGTATGAAGATATCAATGTTACATATGATCACAACAAGGAATCACTTCATTTCCCACTATATGAAGGAGCCATTGCTTTCCCTTTATCTCCGTGTGAGACACAGTTTTGTTTTACTTTCTCTCTCTTTTTTTTTTTTTAACAAATAATGCTTCAATGAACCTTTTGACCATCATTTATTATTGCTATTCTTCATCTGAATGAATTCTTGGTAGTAGAATAACTGAGTCAGAAGTTATGGCCCCTCATCTATATCTATATATTATATAGAGAGATATATAATATATTAGATATTGTATATAATAGAAAGAGAGAGAGACTAATTGATTCCCAGGCACATCATGCCAACCCACTCTACTACCAGAAGGTAAAAGTGCTAGAATATACTCTGTGTGAATTGAAAAAAAGTTAGTGTTAGGCTGATTTCTAAAAAGTTAACTAAATTTTCTTGCCGTCCCTATTCATTTGTTTTCTCCTTCTGAGAGAGTTGTCAGTTTGTGCTATTTTCATTTATCTTTTTTATTTTGAACCTAGAGTTCTAGGATGAAAGAAATTATTTCAAAAATGGCAGGAAGATAGGATTTGTTTTCAAATGTGTCTGGTCTTTGCATGAGGAAGTACAGAATGTCACCATCTTACTGATGCTAACAAGAGCAAGAGTTTTGACTCCATTAAGTTAGCTGATAGCAAAAGGGCTGAAAACCCTGAGTCAGCTGGCAGAAATTAGAGGAAATCATGCCACCCCTCACCTACCATTTTGTACCTGTTCCTTATTAAAATGAATGTGAAATTATCCACAGAACAACCTCTTGATATTGAGTGATTAGATATATTTGTGATGCACAGAACATGACTTTCAAGTAGTACTACCTGTTCTGTTGACTTTATTAACTTGTTCTAGAATAATTTGTCTTAGTCTCTCTTGCACTATCAGGTGCCTTCACATTTTGTTTTCCCTCTGAATTTCATAAGATTATAAGTTAACTATGAAACTTATAGTATTTGTTGCATTTTTAAATTGAATTCTTTATTGATACATTTTATATACAGCTCGCAATCACACTCAACATTGGGTAATTTATACCAGTATATGACACAAGTTAATTCTCAGTTTTACCCATATCCCTACCAACCCACAACTCCCTACCCATTATATACATCCTATTTCTTTTTCTTTCCAAATCATATTTATTCTTTCCCCTCATTATGTTCTCCCACCACATTCCCTTTGAATATTTCCTATTTTACAAAATATATCATACATTCTAGAACTCATTTACATCTACAGGTTCTCATACCAGAGAAAAGATATGGTATTTACATATCTGTGATCCACTTATTTCACTTATTAGTGTGTCCTCAAGATGTATCCATTTGCACATAAATGAATGAAACTTGTCATTCTTCATGGCAGAGTAATACTCCATTTTGTTAAAAACATCTTTATCCAATTTCTAGTTGATGGGCATCTGGGTTGTTTCAAAGACTGGGCTATCATAAACTGAGCTGCTATGAACATGGGTGTACTTATGTCTTTACAATAATTGTTGCATTTTTTGATACAAATGAAACAACTAATATCATCTTCCTACTAATGAAAGGGGTTTTGTGCTTCTCTGGAGCCAACACCAAATCATCATTTGAAGACTTTGTAGAAGTGTAGAAGTGTTTTGTTTTTGTTTTTTTGTTTTTGGCACACTGGGGATTGAACCCTGAGCTTCACACTATGGATGCCAACTGCTCTAGCACTGAGCCACATACCCAGTCTGTGAATGACTAATCAAATTGAAATGTATACTCACACACATCTTTGAAATCATATCATATCATTCATCTTAGCTGATAAGCACACAAAATCTCCTGTTGCTCTCCCAGGGAAAACACATCAATAAAAACCCCAAAATATATTCTGTTCTTCCTTTGAAACCTTTAGAATTGGTCCTGTTTTTGTTTCTGTGCCCCCCCCCTTCTTTTTTCATATGTCTTGTTAAGATTTTTTCTTTACATAAGGTGTTCATACTTATGAACTAAATTATTAGAAGAATGTCAAAACTGAAGGTCAGATGATGGTAACAAGAACAAATACCAGAGCTCTGTCTGTTTGCAGAGATATTTTGAGGGCTGAATCAAGCAAGAGCTTAAATAGGGAACTGATTTCTGTTTTTTAAAAATAAAGCATTAGTATGTAAACCTTGTATCTTAATTGGGCACCCACTGTAAATGTAGGAGGTATAAAGCTCCAAACTAAGGATAATACGGTATTTTTTGATTGACATTGATGTCTTTAAAGAAAATGTAGAAGCCCCTATAAAACAAACGAGTCAGATTGACAGGAGGCCAAAGATAACTACAATACCTAACTAGTTTCTTCCTTTGGTCATATGTACAGATATTTATGTACAAATGTTCTATTTATTTCAAGGCCTCAAAACAATTTTACATTCAGGAACAGAAAGATATGATGCTTACTTGAATGAAGCTAAAATTTATTAAAACTCTGCATATGATTTTTGAGAATTTTCCCTTTAAATATATATTGTCCATTATGGTTTATCCTTATGCATACAAAATTTCATCACATCCAAACATTTAAAGCTAGCTGGGTTCCTGATATGTTTCTGCATTTACAGTTTCTGAAGTCTAGAGAATAACTTTCTTTTACCATATTGACGACCTCCCTGCCACCTTCTTCCTTCCATAGCTACACCTTTCAAATTGCATGGCACTAAGAAAATAATACTCTGCCAACTTTTCCTTTGCTGGAACACAATACTTGACAGCCACCAGTCAAAGTAAAGATTTAATTTGGCTCACAGTTCAAGGGTTTCAGTCCATGGTTGGGTTTCTCCAAGGCAGAAATGTCATGGTGGAAGGGCATGACTGAGAAAAGCTGTTCACCTTATTTAATCTAGGAATCAGAGAGAGAAGAGAGAAATTGGGAAGGGAAATATATATCCCCCAAAGGCATGGGCCCAGGGAGACATCTCTTGCAACCTTGCCCCACCAGCTAACAGCACATTCAGCTGTGAACTCTGTGAACCAATCCACTGAGGACCATAGTCCCACGTGATCCAACAACCTTCCAAAAGTCTCCCCTCTGGACACATGAGACTTCAGAAAGACATTCTAGATCTAAACCACGACAAAAACCATGGCTTTTACAAACACTGCTTTGGTTAATCATCACAATAATTTTGTTAGTAGAAGATTAATCTCCTTGTTTTTGTTTGTTTAAATATTGGAAAGTGAGGCTGCAAGAGATTATATGTGATTGCTAGCTCCTTTTGCCAGTATTTTTGTCATAGTTCTGACATTGCCCCTCAAACTGAAGCCGTGAGTCATTCTGGGTAACTCAGTATTAAGGTATTATCTCTCAGCTCCAGTTCTACCTTTTTGTTTTGCTTACAATGGGACATTTTTATCCTTCTTCCTCCTCAGAGGCTTAAAATCAGAGACCCATGACCCTCTCCCATGTGTCATGTTCGTGAACTTTTCCTTGTGTTCGCCAGTGGTGAAGGCAGCCCAGAAAGGGGAAGATGTGGAACCTTGCTCAGTCACCCTGCTTCTTTCTGTCCCTTGTCCACCTTTTGCCAAAATTCTTGCTAAGGGTAAGAATGAGGCTGGAAAAAGCAGGATGAGCCTTATCATGGCAAAATATTATCTGAACAGTAGGGTTCTAGCCTCACATGAAGACACCAAATTGTCCAGGGTCACTGGGTCCCGTGAAGAGGATTTTTACTTTACTTATGTCCTTTATAAACAACTCAGCTGAGTGGGGCCTGTATCCTAGT
This sequence comes from Thryonomys swinderianus, assembly GCA_004025085.1. Taxonomy (NCBI): domain Eukaryota; kingdom Metazoa; phylum Chordata; class Mammalia; order Rodentia; family Thryonomyidae; genus Thryonomys; species Thryonomys swinderianus. The sequence goes on along the minus strand of PVIC010022459.1, from coordinate 87 downwards.
GTTATAAGGGCATGTCTGTGATATCATAAATATATGAAGAAGGAGGAGGAGGAGTAGGAGGAGGAGAAGGAGGAGGAGGAGGAGGAG
>PVIC010022458.1:0-27668 GCA_004025085.1 Thryonomys swinderianus | reverse complement strand
TCTCTCTCTCTCTCTCTCTCTCTCCCCCTCTGTGTGTGTGTGATCTCTGGCCTGCAGATCCCCTGTGCTTTCCCTGGTTAACTCAGGCCCAACTGCAGAAGATCTGGGGTTTCCATGAATATAGGGCTTAGGGGTGATTTCCCCATAGCCCAGAAAGAAGGCCTCCAACCTTTTTACTTTCTAACTCCTGGTATACATGCAGCCAGTGGCTCTGACTGGTCTGGGCTGTCCTTCCTGCCTAAGCCAGGCCCCTTGAAAGTCAGGACATCTCCTAGACCAGGAACCAGCCAGCCGCCAGGGACAGGCCCAGCGTAGCATACCCCCAGGACATGACACAAGGACAGGACACAAATTAGCAGGTGGCCAAAAATAGAAATCCAAATTATGCAAAGGAGGTGCCCCAGAGTAAAGAGACAGAGAAAACTTGTCTTGCGCTGGAAATTTTCGTCTGGGCTGATGTTAGTTAAACTGTTGCACTGAGCACTTGAGACTAGGACTCATAGATCCCGGAGTGGGAGTCACCAGTGATGAGGGAGGACTCTGACGCTTGCTTTTCACTTTCACGCCAGACATCATCAGACCTGGGTGGACACTGCGTCCCACCCCTTTCCCCAGCTCGACATTACCAATGGGATCAGTGAAGATAATATCCTGCTCAGTGAGGCCTAGAGATCTGGAAAAGTCGAGGAAGCCCTTCTTCAGTACAGGGCTCAGCTCCTTGGCTCTGCCTGTGGCCAAGATAGATGATGAGCACACAAAGGAGAAAACTTCAAAATTTTTTGTAAATTTTCTTAGACTGGGTCTTGATATGCATGCGGTTTAGCCTGGCCTTAAATTTCCAAACCTCCAGCCTTAGATTCCTGAATTTCAGGAATGAAAGGCATGAGCCACCCCTCCCAGCTCCATCTGTCAATACTGTTGAATGGCTGAATGCGGCCTCAGACCGATTCCCCTGGAAGGTTTCTGGGAAAATTTCTTCCACCAAAGGAGGGTTTGAACCAGATAAGACCTTGGTCTGTTGTAGTGAGGGCCTCCAAATTCACCTTGGAGGAAGGAGGTAAAGACCTACCTAACAGAATGATTTCAATGTATACCCTGCTCTTATAATTGGTCTTCAGGAATAAGGTGGCAAACTGTCTGTAGTCAGTGGCTGTCACTCTCACAGTGTAGCTCTGGATGCCATGGAAACCTGCAGTGTTAAAGGCAAGCATCACTCTGGTCCAGGTCCAGAGGGAGGTGCTACCTTGCAACTCCATCCCAGGGAACAGGGACTCCCTCTCACAGTTCCACATTGGTGCAGGGCCAGGGAAAACTGTGCCCGGCTGGGAAGACGCTCCATAGCAATCACAGTCCCAGGGCCCCTCTCAGCAAGGACTCACCTGTTGCATTTTGTAGGGTGAACTGGCCGGGCAGTACCGTTGGGACAAAAGTTCTCATCCAGAGTTCACAGAACTCTTCACTATGGGATAAGGAGAAGGTGGACATCTGGACAGGGCCGTAACTCAGGCTTGGACCCCCTGAGGTGGATGAGGTGGGCCCAAGGCTGAGGCAGGATTCTGAGTCCCCAGTCCAGCTCAGTCCAGACATGCTGTCCAGCCTATGGCTGGGGTCCCACCCAGCCCACCTCTCTGGGCCCCAAAGGGCCTCCTTCTTTGAGAGCCTTCCTTGTCTGAGATGAGACCCTCTCTCTACTATTTTGTGTCTCCTCTGTTACCACCCTGTGTCAGCCTGTCCCACATTCACACCCTAGGCCCTGACCCCTGCCCTCATCCTGCTGCTCCCCCTTCTCATCTCTCCTGGCACTTTTCTCTCAACTTCCAGTCTACTCCATGCCAAATCCTGCCTAGCCCTTGGGCCACACCTGACCCTTCCTCTCTGTTGGCCCTGGAATAATGTCATAACCTATCCGCCTTCCATGCATTCCTTACTTCACAAATGCTCCAACTGCAGTCCATCCAGTGAGAGGAGCCAGAGCTCACTGCAATTTTCTGAGCCTGGACTCCTCCTTCCTTGACCTCATCAGACCCACACCTTAGCTTGGAATTCTTTACACCTCCTCTGCTATGGCTGGGCCTTGAATCTGGTCTTTGCAGGATCCCTAGGCAAGGCCCCGCCTCGGGGTGATGTGCTCCTGAGACAGGGCCAGTTGCACTCTCCTCTGGCTGCTCATCAGCCCTTGATCTCATACTTACTGGCTACTTTGCAGCCTTCTGATGTGAGGCTCTCCAACAACCCCCTACTAGAATCCTGAATTTCTTTGTTTTCTTGTTTGTTTGTTTGTTTGTTTGCTTGTTTTCTTTAGTGGCTTTGTTGGTAGCAGGACCTGAAGCCTTGCACATCACACTGAGCTACTTCCCCAGACCTGTTGTTTTTTTATTTTTTGACATAGGGTCTCTCACTAAGTTTCCAGGTTGCCCACAAATTACTAATTATCCTGCTTCCCCTTTCTGGAGCTAAGCCTGCTGGGATTACATGAAGCTTGGCTCTTTTATGGCTAATTCCTGGCAAGACCTGGATGGAGGCCTTGAGTGAGGTCCAGGCTGGATCCTGTCCCACCTTGCCCTCTCGGAGGATACTCTACCATCTCTTGATTCTCATATGTTCTGGAACTATTCATGAAGATTGTTGCAAGGAAGGGAGGGAAGGAAGAAAAGACCAGTTCAGTGCAAAGGAATGACAGTATCCTTCAATTTTGGTTATCCCTGATGCGACACTGCTCAGTCTCTCAGAGAGATGGTCACTTTACCTGAACATTCTGGAGGTGACTTTGTAACTATGATCACCTTTCAGCTCAAAGATGGTGCTGTACATGTCTGTACGGGTTAAGTTTTCATATCGTATTGCATTGTCTGCCACCGCTATGGTGTACCACTTTCCCTGGAACTGAAAGGGAGGGTTGATGACAGGCAGAACCCATAAATGTCCCCGCTACCTGATGTTTCTGGTACTTCTTGGCAGCTCTCTGATAGGGACAAGGCTGCACTGAGAAGTAGGTAGTTCATGTAACCCAACGAGGCCAAAAGGGACCCAAAATGAAATTTTGCTCAGAATTGTGAGGGATGGGACAACACTGGGAAAGTGGCTAGGGGGCCTTCCAGAGCCTCAGAGTCCTCTGTGCATGGACTGATGCTGCCCCACATGCATGCACTGGGCCTGGACTCCCTGTATCCTGTTCTTCCCATTCAACACTGCCTCTCAGTCACTTGGCCTCTTCAATATGCTCCTTCTGTCCCTGTCCCCCAACCTTCTCTGCAGGTGCCTTTCCAGAAACTTACCTGGTCATCCTGAAAGTCAGGTTGCAGGGGAATCTTGTACAGAGGAGGGTTCAGGGGCACAGACAGAGGGGGGTCCTGGGCTTGGGTTTGCAGGACCCCCAACAGGGTGAAACCCAGACATAGGAGACTCAGGGCCATGGCTTCAGTTCAGCTGCTGGACTCGTAGGTGTTGGAGAAGAGAATGTTGAGGAGCCCAACCTGGAGAACTACTTATGGGCCATCTGACTCTGGCCCTCCCTAGGATGGGCTGACCAAACCTTGCTAAATGCAGGAAAATTGACCAATTGCCTGCATTTCCTGTGAAAACACACGATAAGATATCTATCTACCCAATCCCCCTATCTGACTTGTACAAGGTAGCAAGAAGAAAAGGTACCAGAAGACATTCCCAGATCTCTACAGTGCTGGAGGGAAATATCATCATTGCTGAGCTCACTGTACATTTTCCTCTCATCTGATTGTTCCTTTCTGAGAATCAGTGGCACAGGTACAGAGAAACTGTAGCTTTTGATCCTGCCCAGGCAGGAGGTATCTGCAAGGCCGTGTCTTTATATCCACAGAAAGCAGGGAAATGCCACAGCACAGGGTCACTTACCTGCTGTCCCAAACCTGGGAAACTAAAGCAGGAGAATCACTGTGAGTTTTGGGCCAGGCTGGGACACATACCGTATTCAAGAATTTCCTGAACTATGGAGTGAGGCCCTGTCTTGAACAAAGCGGAAAAAAAGAGAAGAACAGAATGCTCTCCCATCTGCCCTTTGCTGCTTCCTGGTTTTGTAAATTCAGGCAAGAGCCATGCAGCTGGCCATGGACATTCTGGACAGAGTGTTTTCTCTGAGCCACAGACCCCAGGTCCCAGCCTTCATGGGAGCCCAAGGCTAAGACACAAGATGAGATTCCTGGACCCCTCTCCTTCCCCACCAACCTGGCCCCTTTTCCACAGGCTCACTGGACAGAGGAGACCCTCAGTGACTTGGCATCTCCTGTGAGTGCACCATGCAGAGACCTGTAAATGGGCCATAGACAGAGTGGAGTGCTGAGTCTGTAGTCCCAGGTCACTGTGGGGTCCTGGCCAGGGCGCCATGCAGGGAAGGTACTTCCCCAAGCCAAGTGGGCTACATTCTGCTACTACACACAACAGTTGCTTTGGGTCACTGGGTGTCAGGATTTGACCTTGAACCTGGGAACTGTTAGGGAGAGATGATGCTTTCAGTAACCCTGGCCCCAGAGGGCCTTCTAGGCCTTTGTCCTATGACCTCTGTCCTGCTTGCAGGCCACAGTGCTGCACAGCGTACCATCCATGAAAAGTGACTCTGAGAGCTGTGGGAAAGGAGTAGGGGGAGTTCCCTCAGCCTAATATCTGGGCAACCACATCCTATACCCAATAGCTTACAGCTGCCTCTAGAACCCTGATCCGGTAAATTGGGGCTCCAAAGATGCCACAATCAGCCAAAAGCCAAAGTCTCTGGCTGTTCTCAGTAGTTTTTTGTGCTCCTTGTTCACATGCCTGCCTCTCACCCCTCCCCCAGGGGCCCAGATTGACCACGTTCTTTGTTTTCTCATGGGGACACATGCTCACATGTTATGCTCATGTGTTATTCTTCTGGAAGTTAGACTGGCGCCAGACTATATTCCTGAGATGCAATTTCCAGGGAGCCTCTCCATGCTCTCAGGTAGCTCAGACTGGGCTGGTGCTAACTGTCCCTAGAAAGACCCAGGTAGGTCTCTCTCTAGTGAGGCCCTTGAGGGCTGGATCCAGAACAGCCAGAATTCTGGCTTTGGCCACAGAAGGTCCAAGTAAGGGTTCTTATGGGTAGATACAGAGCAGAACTCAGAGCTCTGTGCTAGTTTCCCCTAGCTTGAAAAAGGGAGAGGGTATCATGTTGTGGATAAGTTCAGAGAGGAAGTTATCTATGCCTATCTTTAATTTACCTAACCCCCACCACTAGCCATCCAGCATTCCTTGGCAACATGGGCTCCATTAGTCCTGTAAATCTACTTCAGATTCTCCTACTGAGTAATATACACAGAGTGTATATTCAAAACTAAGGGAAATAGGGCCAGAGATTTAGTTCAGTGATTCAGGTGCCTGCCTAGAAAGCACAAGGTCCTGAGTTCAATCCCCAATAACCACATACAACAATACCAGACATGGTGACTCACGCCTGTAATCCCAGCACTCAGGAGGCAGAGGCAGGAGGATTGCTGAGTTTGAGGCTTGCCTGGGCCACATAGTGAGCTCAGGACCAACCTGAACTACAAAGCAAGACCCTGTCTCAAAAAAAAAAAAAAAAGTAAAGGAAATAGCTTCTTGTGAGACCATCATATAAGAAGGAGGCCTAGCAACTGCACCCCAGTTTTTGGCACAGTGGTATAGCCAACAGTCTGGCTGGGACATTCACAGGTGCCCAGCAACTCTGACCCAACTTCCACACAGTGTTGGGCCCAGCAGTTCTTGTGAGTTCATCTCCTGTGGAGGAAGCCCAGCAAACTGCACCATAGTTCATAGTACGATGAATAGGCTGAACAGTTCAGCTGGGAAATTTGCAGAGGCCTATCCATTCCACCCCAACACCCACACGTCAGTGAGTCCAGCAGACCGCATGGGACCCTAGGACAGGAAACAAGCCCAGCAATTCCACCTCAGGCCACAGTGGGCCTACCTGGCCACTCAAAGATCCAGATCGACCCAGCATAGGCCCTCGGGGCCATCAAGACCAAACTATAGAAAACAGAGCAATGATGAACAGCACAGGGAGGGCCTTGTCGAGGCTCCTTCATGAATGTTAAGGCACACAGGAAGAGTGAAGAAAATTTCCGCAAAAAAAAAAAAGAAGAAAAGAGAAAATCTGCAATAAAGACCCACCAGACTATAGTGGCTAGTAATGTGACTGTTTCTTTCAAGTATCTTTCTTGGTGTTCCAGACCTGAGATTGCCTAAGGGCCATTACAGACTCAAAGCCTAATCAGAAGGATGACCCAGGAAGTAGCCATTCCCTTAAAGGTTCTAAATACTGCTAAGAAAGATAAATGGGATAAGCATTTTACAGGCAGCAACTCAGGAATTAAAGCAAAAATGTCAATGACGGCAACAAAATAGAAATGAAAAAATACATAAAAAGGACCCAAAACCAGAATTTCAGAAATTTAGAGAGCAGTGAGATGAACCAACCTGAAACTGAAACACCTGGACTCCCAAAAAATGGGAAGAAGGAGGAGGAGGAAGAGGAGGAGGAGGAGGAGGAGGAGAAGGAGAAAGGGAAGAAGATCCGAAAAAATGAGATCAGAAATAATCTCTCAGATAACAACAGACATAATAACCATGGTGAAAGACACAGATTTAAAAAAAAAAATACAGGACCCTCAGGAACATGATGGAATGAATCCCAGCGTGGGAAACAAATGGAATCCAATAAACAGATTCAAGTGGAAATCAAGGAGATTAAAAACTACATTTATGCAGTAAAATAGCAAATGCAAATACACAATCTCAGAAATAGACAAGATTCCAGTTAGTGACCAGGAAAGGAAAGATTTCTTTAAAAGAGTCCCCATGAAGGTCAGAGATTTAGCTGAGTGGTTCCAGCATCTGCCTTGCAAGCACAAGATCCTGAGTTCAATCCTCTGTACCATGTACCACAATACCAGGCATGGTGATTCACACCTGTAATCCCAGCACTCAGGAGGCAGAGGCAGGAGGATTGTGTGAGTTCAAGTCTAGCCTGGGCTACATAGTGAGCTCAGGGCCAGTCTAACTACAAAGCAAGACCCTGTCTTCCCCCTCTCCAAAAAAACAAGAGTATCCATGAAAAATCAGTCCAGCAGCATCTAGATGATGCAAAGAAGAATAACATAAGACTGATCAGAGTCGATGAAAGAAAAAAAAACAGGAGGTAGTGCAAAGGACATTAAAAACACTGTTCAAGATGTAATGGCAGAAAACTTCCCAAGCAGAAGAAAAGAATAAAAAGTTAAGTGGGGCATATGGTACTACAACTAACCACGATCAAAATAAATTCCACACCTAGGCATATAATACTCAAAATACCAAAATACCTAGGCATATAATAGTCAAAATACCCAACAAAAGAGCAAAACATTGAAAGCAGTTAAAGAAAAGAAACAAGTCATAGACAAAGGAAAACTCAACAGAATTACTGCAGACTTTTAACACAAACCCCAAGTTAAGGAGAGCCTGGAGTAAAATATGTCAAGCCCTAAGAGAAAACAACCTTCTTCCCAGATCGATATGTTCTGCAAAACTATCTTTCAAACCTGATGGGAAAATAAGATACTTTTGTGACAAAGAACACCTGAGAAATTTCATGAGTACTACAGCAACACTCTAAAAACTTCTAAAAAATATGCTAGAAAAGGACAGTAAGGGTTACCACTCCATAAGACCTCACAGAGTGAAGTATTAGGCAAGGCAAGAAACTAAACAGAGGGAAGGAAAAAAATTTTTAAATAATAATAAAAGAGCCAACAACAGGAAAATATTACAATAAGGATAAGTCAGCACATACTAGTTATAACTGTCATTCACCAATTAAAAGAAATAGGCAGAATCAATTAAGAAGCAAGATTCAGCAATATGCTGTATTCAAAAAACACGATTCAAAAAGAAATCCATAGACAGAAAATAAAAGGATGAAAAACAATTCTCCATATTATAGGAAACTGCCAGAAAAGCAAGACAAAGAAGATTCCAAATCAAAACTAATTAACAGAGACAAAGAAGGTCACTAGATCCTTGTATAAGGAACAATCCAAGAGGAAGAAATAACATTCATAAATGCATACGCACCAAATGCTAGCACACCCAACTATATAAAATAAGAACTAGTGAAAAGCAAAATATGCACTAATACAATAGTACTGGAGAGATCAACATTTACTGTCACAAATCTACTAGACAAAAAAATCAACAATAAAGTACTAGAACTTAACATACTTGAACAATTACTTAAAACACTTAAAATACTTGAACAAAGGGAATTCATAGACGTCAACTGAGTAGTGCACCCTACAAAACGAGAATACTCATTCTTCTCAGCTGCACACAGGTCATTCTCCAAAACAGACCACGTGTTCATACAATATGTTTAAGTAACTATAAAGGAAATGAAGTTATCCCCTGTGTACTATTAGACCATAGTGCCTTGAAATTAGAGATCAATAGCAAAAGAAATTCTAAGAACTTCATAAACACATGGAGATTGAACAACACTCTCCCCGGTAACCAATGGCTGACAGGCAAAATTAAAGAAGAAAACAGTTTCTGCAATTAAATGATAATGCCAGCAGAACATACAGAAATCTATGGGACACAATGAAAGCAGTGCTATGAGGGAAATTCAAAACGGTGAATGCCTATATATATATATTTTTTTTCACTCTCAGAAAACAGAGCAAACTCAAATAAACAACTTAGTGCTGAGCCTCAAGCTCCTAGAAAAGGAAGACAAAGACAAACCCAAACCTCTTACAAGGGAGGAAATTATAAGGATCAGAGCAGAAATTAATGCAACAGAGACTAAGAGAATGCTAAAGTATATATATATATATATATATATATATATATATATATATATATATGAATTGAAAGTTGGTTATTTCAAACAATAAACAATACCTACAAGCCCTTAGTCAACCTTATCAAAAAAGGAAGGAAAAGGCCCAAATCCATGCAATTTGGAATGAAAAGGGTGAAACCACAGGAGATCCGGCATAAATCCAGAGGACAGTCAACACCTACTTCAAAATCTGTACTCCATTAAAATGAAAAACACAGAATAAATAAACAGATTCCTAGACACATATGAACTACTGAAGTTGAATGAAGAAAATATAAAAATTCTAATCATCTCAATATCAATCTATGAAATTGAAAATGTAATTAAAAACCTACCAACAAGAAAAGTATTGATCCTGGTGGCTGCACTGCTGAATTCTACAAGAAATTTAGGAAACAGCTAATGTCACATTTTCTCAAACTCTTTAATGAAATTGAAAGGGTCACAAGACTCCCAAATTCACTTCTAGAGGGAACTATTACCCTGCTTCCAAAAGTAGAGAAAGACCCAACCAAGAAAGAGACTAAGGGCCAATCTCCCTACTGAATATACGTGCAAAAATCCTCAATAAGGGGCTGGAGGTTTAGCTCAGTGGTTCCGGCACCTGCCTCGCAAGTGCAAGGTCCTGAATTCGATCCCGGTAACCACATACAGTGCCGGGCGTGGTGATTCACACCCACCAGCGATCAGTACCACATACCACAGTGCTGGGCGTGGCGGCTCACGCCTGTAATCCCAGCACTCGGGAGGCAGAGACAGGAGGATTGCTGAGTTCGAGGCTTGCCTGGGCCACATAGAGAGCTCAGGGCCAGCCTGAACTACAAAGCCCACCCTGTCTCAAAAAAATAAAAATCCTCAATAACATACTGTCAAACAGAACACAGAGGATCATCAAAAAGATCATACACCCTAACCAAGTTGGATTCATCCCAGTGATGCAAGGATGGTCCAACATACATAAATCAATAAAAATAATATACTATATTAATAGAGTTAAGGAAAAAACTATATAATCATTTCAAGAGATATAAAAAGAAGCCTGAGTCTTCTGGGAGGCCCAGAATCTGGTCTAAGCATGTTCAGAGCAGACACTCTGTCCTTTCCTGTCCAGCACATCTGATGTCTGCTACTTTGTCTTTGCCTGAACTTCACTATTAGAAACCTCTGCAGTAGACTCTCATCTCCTGCTTAGTTACAATGCAAGGATTAAGAAAAACTCAAAGAGCCAGGCGTGGTGGCTCACGCCTGTAATCCCAGCACTCGGGAGGCAGAGAAAGGAGGATTGCTGAGTTCGAGGCTTGCCTGGGCTACATAGTGAGCTCAGGGCCAGCCTGAACTACAAAGCGAGACCCTGTCTCAAAAAAAAAACTCAAAGACAGGATTACAGACAAAAGTGGGAGCTGGGCTCCAGTTCTGGATCACCAGCAAAAGACCCAACTACTGATTTTTATTGTTTATCAATTGGGTCAAGGCAAACTGCGTGCAAAGATAGGACTATGTGTAAAGATGTGTAGTCCGTGTGGTTTCTAAGGAAACTAATGCAGGCAAGGCTATAAAGAGTAGAGACAAAGAACTTTCAGATTAGAAACAAGATAGACAAATTATACAGTTGTAAGTAGAACATCATCTCCTGGTTAAGAAGGCTGTAACTGCGAGAATAGAACTTGAGTGTGAGCTACTCCAACCTCAGCAAGTACATTACCTTGGATTGAGCGCCACAGCTTCATAGGCCATTTCTCTGGACTCAGCTACGGCCATTAACAGGGAAGCCATAGTAAGCTGCACGCTACCACAGGCTTCTGAGTGCTTCCATGACGTAGCTTCCGTCAGAGTTGCTTCTTAAAGTAAACCAACTGAGGGATTTAACTCTATGCAAACTATACTGCTTACAGCATGCTCCGGGCATAATCCGTGTCGCAGTGCCTGGCACTTTACCAGAAAAGGACACAAGGCCTGGGGAAGCAAAGTGTTCTTTGATTTTCATCTTTCTTCCCTCTTTCCTACTTCCTTCCTTCTTTCCTTTTTTGTTGTTGTTGTTATTGTTGTTGTGTTTTTGAAACACAACGTTGCTGTACAGTTCAGGCTGGCTTGAACACACTATGTAGCCCAGGCTGGTGCGGAATTGCTAGCAATCCTCCTGCTTCCTCCTCTAGAGTCTGAGATCGCAGTTGTATGCAGCCACGCCTAGTTCATTCCTTGCTGGCCATAGGTATAGTGAGGAGACTTCCACATACATACCTCACCCTGGGGTCAGAGAGACTCAGATTACACACCGTTTAGATCTAAGCTCCTGAGCTGCAGAATGGAACAAATCAGGTCAAGGGAAGAGCCACAGGAGCACACAGAGGACCCTTGTCCCTGATAGACTGTGGAGGGGAAAGTTTCCCTGTCGCCTGTCACCTTCAGCTGACTCTACCTTGTGTGATACTGACCAGAGGTAAAAGGGAGAAGATTCGTATGCCCGGCCTGTGTTCAGGCTCACAGGACCCTAATCCTTCCTCTGGCCAGTACAGCAGCCTCTCCAAGGTGTCCAGAACACACAGGAATCCCTCCTGCATCTTCTGCCCTTAGTTTCCTCGAGTTTCTCATTGCCAGTACAAGTTGCCACCACCCATTAGCTTAAAACACCGTTCATGTATTCTCTTCCCTTTCCGGGGGAGAGGGTTGAATCCGTGTCACTGGGCTCTGCTTCCCGAGGGGTCCCTACAGAAGAACTCAGTTTCTTGTCTTTTCCAGCTTCTGGAATTGGCTTCTGCCCATCTCTTGACTTGAAGCCTCTTCTTCCTTCAAAAACGCAGATCAACAAACCCCTGCCCCTGCTATGATTCTCATTTCTGCTCAAAAATGGTCAGCCCTCATGGACAAGGGACATTGTTTCAAATGTTCCGGGCACTAATTCAGTGGTCCTGCTGCCTCCTCACTTCACTCAGGGAGAAGGTGGGGGATTTCAAGGGCAAGCCTCTCATGACCCATATAGCAGGCTGCACGTAAGAAACAATCTACATCACCATGAAGATGTAAGAAGAGAAGCAGAATCATTAGAGGCTCATCTAATAATCTGTGAGGTCTCATCATAAAGAGAAAGATTCAAATATCAGCTGGCATCTGTTTTTTAATTTTACTTTATGTTAATGCATTTCCACTGTTTTAATTGTGCAAGAACATAGTTTTCTCCAATGTGTATTTTTTTTTTTTTGAGACAGGGTCTCGCTTTGTAGTTCAGGCTGGCCCTGAGCTCGCTATGGTGCCCAGGCAAGCCTCTGCGAACTCAGCAATCTTCCTGTCCCTGCCTCCTGAGTGCTGGGATTACAGGCGTGAGCCACCACGTCCGGCATTGTGGTATGCGGTGTTGATTGCTGGTGGGCGTGTCTCCACGCCCAGCATTATATGTGGTTACCGGGGATCGAACTCAGGACCTTGCGCTTGCAAGGCAGGGGCCGGAACCACTGAGCTAACCCTCCGGCCCCAGACCAGTGAGTATTCTAATGTTGTAGGATGGAACACGGTAGACATCTACTAAGTCCATTTGTTGAAAACTTTGATTTATTTCTAATATTTCATTGTTGATTTTTTTGTTTAGTTGACCTATCCATTTTGTGACTGGGATATTGAGGTCCCCCTTTATAATTGTATTTGTGCTTATTTGATTTCTCATATCCAGTAACATTTATTTTATATAATTGTGTGCGCTGGCATACACATTTATCCTTGTCTCTTCCTCTTGGACTGTTCCCTTTTTAAGGATGTAGTGAGCTTATTTGTTTCTCTTAATCAGTCTTGGCTCAAAATCCACTTTGTTTGCAAAAAGAATAGCTACCCCTGTTTTTTCCAGATTCCTATAACAGGAAAAATTGTCTTCTATTCTTTGACTTTCAGTCTGTCAATTTCTTTTTGACGTAAATGTATTTGTTGTCTGCAGTATATTGTTTTGGGTTTTTTTAATAAACTGAGTTTATTGGTACATTTTAGGAATACATTATGATCACATTCCTCGTTGGCAATTTGTACCTATACATTATATATCTTGATTCTTGTTTATTTCCCATTCCCCTGCTCTCCCTTCAACATCCCACCCCCTATATACATCAACTTTGTTTCTGTGTTTTTCTTTTTTACCATGATAAGTTTTCTTTCCCTTCTTTGCTTTCCCTTGCCCCCACCCAATTACCATTTCCCTTTGAACATTTTCTTCCTATTTCACAATATCTATTACACATTTGAGCCTCCTCATTTACACTTTGAGTTTCTCACGCTGGAGAAACTACACAGTATTTATACATCTTGTTACATCTTCTTTCTTGATACATTCTGTCTGTTCTGACTGATGAATTGAGATTATTAATATCAATGGTTTTTTTGTTTTGTTTTGTTTTGTTTTTTGCTTTTTGAGACAGGGTCTCACTTTTGTAGTTCAGGCTGGCCCTGAGCTCACTATGGTGCCCAGGCAAGCCTGGAACTCAGCAATCCTCCTGCCTCTGCCTCCCGAGTGCTGGGATTACAGGCGTGAGCCACCACGCCCGGCACTGTGGTATGCGGTGTTGATTGTTGGTGGGCGTGTCTCCACGCCCAGCATTCTATGTGGTTACCGGGGATCAAACTCAGGACCTTGCGCTTGCGAGGCAGGTGCCAGAACCACTGAGCTAACCCTCCAGACCCTTAATATCAATGGTTTTAACTGATATGTATTGATTTATGCTTTCCATGTTATTTTCTTCTCTCAGGTTCACTTTTTTAATTAATTGATTTTATTGGTACATTTTATATATACATCATGATCATAATCAACATTGGAAATTTGTACCAGTATATGACACGACTTAATTCTCATTTTTCCCATTCCCCTGTCCACTCTACAGCCCCCACCCCATATATGCATAAACTTTGTTTCTTTTTTTTACCATCACATTTTTCCCCATGTTATATACCCTACCCCTTTTAACCCTTTGAATATTTTCTATTTCACAGTATCTATCATGCACTCTAAAACTCAGGTTCACTTTTGTTTTATTTTCTGTTTAATTGTTTGCTTTACCTGGTAGATTACTTCTACTGGGGCTATGGAGTTGTAGTCCTTGTTTTCTCTTTCTAGAATGCCCTTCAGAACATTTCATAACGTTTGGTTGGTGGTCATAAATTTTTTATGTTATTCTTTATCATGAAAGTATCTTATTTTTCCATCAATTTATTTTTTTGTTTTGTTTTGTTTGTTTTTGAGACAGGGTCTCGCTTTGTAGTTCAGGCTGGCCCTGAGCTCACTCTGTAGCGCAGGCAAGCCTCGAACTCAGCAATCCTCCTGCCTCTGCCTCCCGAGTGCTGGGATTACAGGCGTGAGCCACCACGCCCGGCCATCAATTTATTTTTTTTGATACAGGGTCTCTCTTTGTAGTTCAGGCTGGCCCTGAGCTCACTATGTAGCCCAGGCAAGCCTCGAACTCAGCAATCCTCCAGCCTCTGCCTCCCGAGTGCTGGGATGACAGGCGTGAGCCACCACGCCCGGCTTTCCATCAGTTTTAAAAGATAGATTTGCCAGGTATAGCAATGTGGATTGGAAGTTGTTTTCTTCTAGGGTTTGAAATACTTCACTGATAGTTTTAACTTTTATGGACTTATCCTTGTCAGGTCATTTTCTTCTTGCTGGTTCACTTTTTTAAACCCTCTCTTTAACTGCTTGCCTTGTTTGGTAGATTCTTTCCATTGGAGTTATGGAGTTGCAGTCCTGGTTGTTTCTTTATAGAATGTCCTTCAAAACATTTTGTAGTGCTTGTTTGGTGGTCATGAAACTCTTCAGTTATTCTTTATCATGGAAGTATCTTAATTCTCCTTCAATTTTGAAAGATAGTTGTGTGGAGTATATGAGTCTGGGTTGGAGGTTGGTCTCTTTTGGGACTTAAAATACTTCATGCTCTTCTTGACTTACAGGTTGGTGTTGAGAAGTCTACTGTGGTTCTGATGGCTTTTCCTCTACAGATAGTTTTTTCTTTTCTCTAACAGCTTTTAATATTCTGTTATGTTGAATTTCTGGAATCTTGACTCTTTTTTCCCTTGGCATAGATTTTTTATCATAATTAACTGGAATTCTATGTCTTGCTTATCTGTACGCCAAATTCTTTTTGCATTTGGGGAAATTTTTTTTCCATACTTCTGTGAACATGTTTTCTATTTCAATTGTGCTGTCTCCTGCTTTTTCATGGACTCCAGTCAATCTTATATTATTTTCCTTTGCATCATCTAGCAGTTGTTGGGTTGATTTTTCATGCAATTGTTGAGAAATCTTTCTTTTCCTGATTGCTAGCCACAATCCTGTCTTGTGTATCTAATATCCTGCCCTTGCATTGACTCATTCTACTGTGTATACTTTCAATGGAATGTGTATTCTCCTTCATATCTGCTTCATCTGTTTCATGGATTCCATTTCTTTTCTCTGTTGAGCATTCATGGTTTTCATCATTTTCCTAACTATGCCATTTCTTATCTCTATCTGCTCTAGCGTTGTTAAGCTTGTCTTCAATTATGATTACTATCTCTGGAGTTATCTCAGAAATTCTTTCTGATTTGATTTTTTTTTTCTTTGCTACTTCTGCTGTTTTTACTTCAGAGAGTCCAGGTGGGCGGTCTTTCAATTGTTCTACCCCATTGTCTCTGAGTTTGCGTTTGATGAGCTGGAAGTCTGGGGTTCCATCTTGCTTCTGTGTCTTTTAATTTCCTATTTTCTCTTAGTTTAATTCATAGGTTGATGCCTGTAAACTGCTGGTGGCAAATAGTTTTATTGTTAGTATTCAGAATACTTAGGAAATGAATACTTCTCGGGGACATTTTCCAAGTGTAGCTGGCCCTTATCTTTTGGACCTGTCACAAAATCCAATGTCTTCAATTTATTTATTTATTTATTTATTTTTTTTTTTGCTTTTTGAGACAGGGTCTCGCTTTGTAGTTCAGGCTGGCCCTGAGCTCACTATGGTGCCCAGGCAAGCCGCCGCAAACTCAGCAATCCTCCTGTCTCTGCCTCCCGAGTGCTGGGATGACAGACGTGAGCCACCACGTCCAGCATTGTGGTATGCGGTGTTGATTCCTGGTGGGCATATCTCCACGCCCAACATTATATGTGGTTACTGGGGATCGAACTCAGGACCTTGCACTTGTGAAGCAGGCACCGGAACCACTGAGCTAACCCTCCGGCCCCAATGTCTTCAATTTATTGGTGATGAGAAGTTGCTGTGTACTTTACCCAGCCCCTGGTTCTTTGGCACTAGGATTTTTATGACCCTCAGGCAATCTCAATCTCAGCATATAAAAATGAGCAATTCATTAGAACAGTATCATCTTAGCTAAGGTAGTACAGGCAGCAATCACAATGGCATCAAACAGCCTTGAAAATGACAAACTGTGCTAAATATTAATTTGCTACCCTTAACTGTATGAACAAAATTTGTGGCTATATAACGAAATATAAAACAAACCAGAAAATTTCATCCAATACATATACTTTATCCTGACTTTTAAAATAAATATACTTTATTTTTTAATGAATATACTTTATCCTGATTTTTTTTCCTCAAGGGAGAAAATTTTTTAAAAGTTTAAAAGGAAAAAATAGAGAAGTAGGAGAAAAGCAGGAGGACACCAGAATATTAGAAGGACTTCAGCAAACTAATGAAGAAAACAAGAGGAAGAGAAGGAGGAAATAAAAACAAGAACAGAGCAGCACCACAACAAGCTAGAAACAATTTTCACACTCATATGAAAACAAGAACAATCAAAAACAAAAACAGGAGAAAATGAGGACAAAATGTCCATTTTAAGGTGACTCTCTACTCTTACCAAGAGGCAAAGTGTGCAGACAGATCCTAGACCCATGTTGATCAATCCGAGCAAGTAGGTCATAGATTCACGGTGGGGCAGTGGGTAACCCCAGCAAGCCTGCACCTTCAGTTCCACTGAAAGTGTGAGGCTGGGGCTCATTTGTTACAGATACTCTATGTGTCTTTTGCCACTTGCAACCTGGTTCCCCACTGCCTGGTACTTAGCTCCTTGACCCAGTGCCAGTTTAACTCCGCAGCTTCCCACTGATACTGGCAGCCACTAGGTGGAGCCAGCCCACAGGTGCTCAGAGTTCTGAGTTCAGTTGATCCCGCTCCAAGATGGCTACCGCCCAGTCACCCTTTCTTGGGAGACATTGGAACCTGAGTAACACACCCCCTGCACTGCATCCACTGCTTCTTTACACTGGTACAATTCTCTGAAGAGGCTTCTGGAGTGGGCAGCGGACACTGTATCTGCAAGTTCCAGTTGCCACTTACAAACAGAGTCACTACTTACCACCTCCTTCTTCCCTGAAGTCTCTTTTTTTAATCTCCCCGTGGGCTTTAATTCTCACTTCAGATCCTTTCTAGGTTCTGGGGACCCACCTCCTTCCACTCTTCACACTGCTATATTCCAGTGTCTGGACACCAAATCTCAGAGAAGGCCTCTCTCTGCTCTTCCCCACTGTACAATTTTCTCAAAGTCCCTGTGTCAAGTTTGAGATGAGTCACCTCAGACACTTCTGAGAGTCCAGCCTTGAGCCACTGGGCTCCATATCTCAGGAATATAGGAAAAGGCAGAGGGTTGGTTCGAATGATCTCTCAAGGACAAGATTAAATCCTGGTGACCCGAAGTAACTACGTACGTAGGAGCACAGTACAGTCCATCTTGCTCTTAGTATGTACTTGCCCTGCGTTATCACCCTTCCAGGCTCTGGGCTGCACTGGGACTTGTAGCCTCGGCCCTCCCCTAGGTCAGCTAGTCTCAACAATGGCTCTGTGAGTTGGCACTAAGTTTCTGTCTATTTGGCTGAGAGCAGAGTCCAAGTGCCTGAAAGTCTCGCTCTGACCTGTCTGGTCCTGAAAAATGGGAGCAGGAACATGCATGAGAGAAGGACTCAGTGCATCTCATCTCCCTTAGGGACTGACCTGGAGCTCATGTGAGCTCCATGTGAGCCTACAGCTTAATGCCGTAAGCATAGCCTTACCTCTCCAGAATGTTCAGCCTCTACCACCATGCCATTGCCTGACCTTAGCAAGGACCAGTAAAGGGCACAGAGGCTATGGGAACAGAGTCTTCTTTTCTATCTTTCTTTCTTTCTCTCTTCCCATCTTTGCTTTCGTGTCTTGCTTCATTTCTGGTTGACCGTGAATTCACTATGTAGCTTAAATTGCTTTGGATCTCACAGGGTTTCTCCTGACAGTCTCTGGCGTCTGGGAGTGTAGATATGCCTTCCTATGTCCAGTGCATTCTTTCGTTCTAAGGATAGAGGTTGGGGGCCAGAGATTTAGCTCAGTGGTTCTGGCTCCTGTCTAGCAAGCGCACAGTCCCAAGTTCGATCCCTAGTAACCACATACAATAATACCAGGCATGGTGACTCACGCCCACCAGCAATCAGTACCACACACCACAGTGCCAGGCGTGGTGGCTCACGCCTGTCATCCCAGCACTCGGGAGGCAGAGGCAGGAGGATTGCTGAGTTCGAGGCTTGCCTGAGCTACATAGTGAGCTCAGGGCCAGCCTGAACTACAAAGCGAGACCCTGTCTCAAAAAAATAATGGATAGAGGTTGGAAATTATGACACACACACATCCATGTGAGCCATAGGAAAAGGAAAAAGAGAGGGCTCACTGCAGCATCATTCCCAGGACATGCTCGCCCTAGACCCAACCTGATGTTAGAGTACAGAGAGAAGGCACAAGGCAAGTTGGATTCCATGCTCCCTGCCACCCTCATTGCCAGGGGTTACCTAGAGTCCGTCCCGGGCCGAAGACGCCATACTCCTTTCACTGAGCACTCCTAGACCCAAACCTGGGCCTAACTTCAGGGCAGCCTAAAAGAGGGGCCCTGTCCAAAGAAGCAATTATCCAGCTACCCCCCGCTACCTGCACTCTGCTACTTCCAACAAGTCTGAGAGCAGCAGGCCCATCAGCGCTAGGAGTGGAGGACCCAGGAAAGGGTGTAAGGGGCCACCACTTCGAGGTCATCAGGACCTCCGGGTGCTGGGCAATGGTGACCAAGACCACAAGGTACATGGTAGATAAGGCGGTGGCAAAGGCCTATTCCAGGCACGGTGACAATCGAGGGCCTCTGTTCCCCCACTTGTACCCTCTGGGCTAGGTGTCTTTGTCCTTCCTCCGTCAAGTTACAGCATGGTTATATTAGTGCTTCCCCCAGCATAATAACATCCAGACCATATGAGAGTGCATTCTAAAGACAAGGAAAGGCCAGGCGAGGACAGAGAATGTGCCACCAGGAACCCAGCCTCCTGGGGAAAGACTCACATGGTTGGGCCTGTGCCAGGTATGACACACACTTCTCTTCCACATGACCCAGTAGCAACCTGTGCAGGTGTTCATGACACAGGACTCCCTCCTACCTACCTCTTCTCTTCTTCCAAGGACAGCAACACAGTAAATGTGATGCTGAATGGCTCCTGCCCTGAAGACACACCCACTGCCACTGGCACTCCAGATTGAGAACAGAGATTCCCAAGCAATGACCACCAGCAACTCACCTCACAGCTGGATGGATCTGAGTCCAAAGAACACTATATGTTATCAGAAATCTGAGACTAATACCAAGAAAAAGCTAAACTGGTGCCAGGTGGCTTCTAAAAAAATGATACAGAAGTGCCTAACCCGGAGATTTTCAGGCTGAATGAGTCACTCAAAGAAGATATAGAAGTATCACCCTGCACCGTTGGACCTTGAAATTCACTTTGGCCAACTGATCCAGTTTCTGACCTTGGCCTAATCAAGTCAGTTTTGCATCATCCTTTGTTCCCACTGGATCTTTCAGAACCAAACTCATAGGGCATGAAATCAGTTTTGTGTTTTTCCCAGGTAGCTAGAGGTATGAGTTTCCTGTTCTCCCTGTAATAAATTTCCACCAAGCAGCAGCTTAGAACAGCATATATGTGTTCTGTTTTTCTTCTGGAGGGCACAGTTTTAATCAGTAACACTGGGCCAAGATTATAGTCCACAGCGCTTCGCTCCCAGGAGGTCCCTAGAAAAGAATCCACTCCACTTCCACAATTTTTCCAAGTTTTCAAGCTAATCTGACACATCCCATTGCTTCCAATCCTCTTCTTCCTTTAGAAATTCAATATAGCATTGACAAGCCTTGTCTCTCAGGACTCCACCCTCACTTTCAGGCGGTGACAGTCAGCTGACATAAAAGAAACACTATTTTCTGAAGTTATCGAACACAAATTTTATGGTTCCCACTGCCACCCCAACTAAATAAGGTGAAGGTGCACTAAAAATGTGGAAACCATGCTGAACTACTGTAGGCTGTGTGCTTCACCTCACCCCAACTTCCTGTCACCACTTGGGACGTATACCAGGCCTGGCCACAATGCTGAACATGGCTGACCCTGTCAGGCATCCAATAGGAAACCGTGACTGATGCGATCACAGGGCCTTCTGGCCATTACAAGAGTCCAAGTAAGTGAGCCACTGTCCCCGGGGACAGAGGTCTGATTCTCAGCTGGTCCCTGGCCAGGATCGTGTACTGGGCTGTATTCATGAGTGAGCTTGCTGATGAGGTGATGCCATGTAGACCTTTCCCTCACAGAAGTATGAGTAATAGCAGTAGGACAACCTTATCGTGAAAACTTTTCTGATGATCAGCCATTCAAATCATGCAAATCAAGACCTCCATGTGCACTCCAGTACCCCCAGGGCAAAGGAAAAGGCACAGAAAGTCCTCTCCATATGGAGAGCATTACACATAGTCCTGGAGACATTTGACAAAAGCCAGAACTGGGGGAGCTTCCTTTCTCTCTCAAGCCCTTGACCAGTTATGGGGCTCTGCCCGATTCAAACTGTTCCTACTTCTCTAAGGCTCACATCTCTGCTGATCCCTGCCTGTGCACAGCATGGCCTCTGAGAACACTAAGAGAAGTGCTGGAAACCATGAGGAAAGTTCAGGACAGGGTAAAAGTAGTGTGAGTTCTCTGCTGGGTCTGGGGTCCTTGGGAAGGAAGGAAACAAGACGTCCAACAGAAAGGGAACAGGAGTCTTTAGAGGCCATAAGAGGCCTTAGAAACTGCACACCTGATTTCCTCAAGGAGTACAGTGACCACAGCAGGCTGCAACAGAGAGAGGTCCCTTGCTACCCCTCCTCTCTTTTAGAACTGGTCACCTTGCCCTGGACCAGAGCCTCTGCTGTCCAGACTTCTAGTCAACCAGCATAGGGCAGGCTGAGTCCACTGCTCAGAGAAGTGCTTGGCTGGAGAACTGTGAAAGCAGGCAGAATTCTACAGTGCTGTGAGTGGATCCTGTCCCAAGTGGAGAGTCTCACCATGAGGAGACCCCTGTGGTACAGCAGAAGTAGAGCTCAGGTCTCCCTACTTCTTCTCACCCTTTGGCAACGTGTTCCATCCACTTCCACCTTCAGTCTAGTGCCTGCATTGATGCAGATTTCACCAAGCTCCATCCTTTTGCTTTCTTTGTGGGTCCTGGAGCAGTACTGTAACTGGGATCTAGACATGTGAGTGGGGCAACCCCAGAAAGCAGAGACGATGGCTTTGGACTAAGGTAGTTGCCAAGATGAGTGTTGCATTTCCAATGCTGCCATCCTGTAAACAGGAGTCGGGGAGGGGATGAGGGCTGGGATGATTTGGATGAGCCTGCACCAACCCACCCCTTCTATGCCTCAAGTGATCCTGGAGCCATCTTTGGAGTGCAGTCAAGACCCAGAGAAATGATGTCCAGAAACTGAAGCATTGGAAAACAGTGAGAAGCCAACTTGGTTTATAAGCTGGAAAACTGAGCTAGCTTCCGGAATGCAGTTTTCAATTTTCTCTAACCATCTTCTTCAGCCCCTAAGGAGAGGAAATCCTTGAAAGTGACCAAGCATACACTTTATCTCTGCCAACTTCCCAGCCTCCAAAAGACCCTGCCTTTATTCCAGTTTTCATTTAAGGCCCACCGCAAATGGGTGAAACTTTTCCAGGCAAAGGGGCAGAAAGATCCATCACATACTGTTGCTACTGTAAATGCTGCTACATGTAAATGTCTCTGGCAAACTATAGACTGTAACCAAAGGCTCCAGGTATTAACAGATAAAACAGCACTTATGATGAATGGACATCATATTTTAATGAAAAATCTGAGGTCTTTATCTCAACCTGATAATCTATTTATGAAAAACAAACAGCCAGAATCATACCAAATGTTCAAAAACTGAAAACTTTCATGTTAAGATCAGGAACAAGACAAAGATGTCCACTATCATCACTCTTTTTCAGTAGTTCTGGAAATATTAGCCATAGCAATTAGATAAGAAAAAGAAATAAAAGGGATAAAAATAGGAAAGGAAGAAGTTAAACTTTAATTATTTTCTGATGACATGATACTCTATCTAGGAGATGCCCAAATTTCAGCCAAAATACTGCTAGACTTACTTGCCAGATTTAGTAGCATAGCTGATACACTCAAATATCAATAGTCTTTGTATATATGAATGACAGACTCACTGAGAGGAAATTGGGGAATCAATTCCTTTTACAATATCATCCAGGTCCAGAGCTCCGCTCAGAACCTGTTCTGGGGCCCACCTCTGAACAAGTTCTCTCTGCAGCCAAACTTCCAGGCTGACAAGGGAAGGGCTCTGGGACAGCAGGCGCCAAGGGAGCCCAGGGGTCAGGGGCAGTGGGCGTGAGGGGGAAGAGAGGCAGAGAGACTCACGGGCAGTGTTGGTGGGAAGTGCTGGACTCGGGCTCCCTGCACGCCAGGGGGACATCTTCAGTATCTCTGCATGGAAGAGAACACGGAGGCTACGAGGGCTAAGCCACCACTTGCTAGGGCCATCCCACCCCTGACAGCCAAGCTAACTCCTCCTCCAGGATCCTTCTTGGTCCTAGAAGTTTCCTAGCTCCCGTCAGCTCACGGCACAGGGCAGCCACACACCCAGAACCTGCAGCCCAGAACAGGGCTGCCCAAAGGAATCAGCAGGGACAGCGCCAGAGGGGTGGCTCTGGGACCACCCCTGGCTCTACCCGTCATCCATCACCCCTTGGCAGTCTCAGGGGAGATGGCACACCGCAGGTGTGGCAGACACCACGTTTACAGATGGCCTCGAAAACCACCATGGAAATGTACACCGCCATCTCCAAGCTGAATTCTGACCAAAGCTACAACACCACTTCCATAACGCCGAAGTACAGCACCACCTCCTGGGACCTGGGGCGCTGACGGATGTCACAGTGTTAGGAGCCGGGGGGCCGGAGTCTAGGCCCTTTCTGTCCGAGACAAAGCTCTGAAGGAACGGTAGTGACGTTTCATGTTTTTTAAAAGTCGGAGGAAAGATAAGGGTGGGGGGAATGGGCTCTGCAGAGCTGGTTTGGGCTTCGTGAAAAGGGAGGAGAAATTAAAATACACTCCACAGCTGGGAGGGGGCTACTGCGGAGAGACGGCTGTGGGCACCGATGCCAACCGCCCCTTCTCTGTGTTTCCCTCACTGCCCGGCACTCCCAGGTCATCCTCTTGCAAACCCGCTCCAGTTCTCTCAAGGGGTCCACAAAGAAGGGCTCTGGGGTCTGTTCTGCGCGTGTGTCCCAGGACCTGCCACGCCTCCTTTCCTAGCTACTTTTAACCACGCGCCGTCCTCCTGCCTCCCCAAGGAAGAGGTGCCCGACACGGACAGGTACCATCACTGCTGTGTGTAAAATCGATCTTCCTTCCTCGTTTGTTCTTCTACTTCCCTCTCTTTCCTTATCTCCCTCTTTCATTTTCTCCCCCATTGTTTTTTTTTTCCCCTTCTATCACAATTCGTGGATAGCTCCAATACAGACAGACACAGTCGGTGGAACAAGTCAGAGAGATAGATAGGAAGGTGCCCAGAGGAGGAGGAGAGACCCTGGCCTCAGCCTGGAATCCTCCAGGGCCTCTCTAGAGCCTGTAGGGAAGGGACCATCTTCAGGAAGGAGCTGCCCCACTGTCATCCTATCAAGCTAAGCTCCGGAGGCCGAGGCAGGAAGACTGAGACTTGAAGCCCAGGTGGGCCACGGATTGTGAGCCTTTACTGGAAGGACAAGGCCGATGAGGAAGCTCAGGGCGACGGTCCTGGGCTCAGTCTTCCTCGCCACCACCCACGTCAGCACCCTCACTAAATGGACCAGACTCAGGGATGACAGCTGGGTCTGGTGCCCCAGCGCGGGAGGCGGCAGAGCGGCCAGGAGCCACTGTGGCCACCTGAGCGGGCCCGGGGCGCGGGGGCACTCCCAGGCCCGTCCTGGGGCGTCTCACCCTGAGCCGGGGGCTGTCCTGCTGGTCCTGCAGATGACAGATACAGGCTCGGCTGCAGTAGAGGGGGTGGGGGAAACCCCAAAGGGGGGGCTGGGCGCTCATCGATGGGAGGTGACAGAGGACATCTCCAAAGGGGGGGCCCGGGCACCCCACCTGCAGCACGGGCACCGGCCACTGAACAGACTGCAGTTGAAGCATCTGAGGATCGAGGGGACAGGAGAGGAGGATGGAGAGGTTGAGTCCGGGCTCCAAGGGTGTTATGGCCCCGGGAAAGAGAGGAGGTCCGGCCGGGGACGAGGGAAGTAAGCACTCGACATGGAGCACACAGGGAGCTGAGAGGCGGGAAAGGGGCGAAGCCAGGCAAGGTGGGCTCCAGAGCCCGGGGTCTGTGTGTGGACCGGCTGCCCCGGGAGGCAGCGGAGGGGACAGTGAGTGGGGGTCAGACAGCCCCCACAGCGGAGCGGGCGGATATCCGAAGACCAGGGTCATGGAGCAAATGGGTGGAGGGGACAACGCGAGGGCCGTCCTGTCACGGCTGCACTGCAGGAAGACCTGAGAGTCCCGCTCTGTCCTCGCCACGCCGGCGCAGTGGGGAGGAGCCACGTCTGACCCCCTCTTGTCCCCCTCCACCCTCTCTGCCTCTCCCAGGAGAGGCGGCTGTGAGGCCAAGACCAGAAAACTCGCCCCGTATCACCTTCCTGGCCAGTTCACCCTGAGCAACATATCGAGCGAGTCCTGAGTGACGGGGGGGTCCTGCTGTGGGAATTGGGGGGGCAGAGATTTCCGGGAGGGCACAGGCCTCCCTACCCTTCCCAGAGGGTGCGCATAGGGAGAAGAACTTGCCGGGTGGAGAGGGAGGGACAGGCCCTTGCTCTCCGGCCAGGGGAGAAACGACTCCTGGCTGCCCACCCGACGGGCTGCCCTGGAATAGACGGGTATACGGTGAGAGCGGCAGCCACCGAGCACACCCACTTCGCGATCGTGTTTCTGGAGACGGCGCTCCCGTCTTCAGATGTGGAGTATCTAGAGGTCACCTCCACGGTGGGTCCTTATTGCATCGCCCTAGGCACTGGGGTCCTTGAGGAAGGGAGGGGCCGAGGCCCTGATCACCCCTGCCACAGTGTTCATGGGCGAGAGCAGGGATGCTGGCCCTCCCCTATCACGACCTCACTCCGGAGGCCGGGAACGAGACGGCAGCCATCAGGCCGGCCTGGACCGCGCAGCAAGACCCTCATCCAGAGAACTTTAAAAGACGACAGAACTCTTTCTTTCGGTGACTTACCCACATCTCGGTCACGGGAGGAAGAAGAGCATGAGCGTGAAACTGAAGAAGCGCTTCATGAGATTTGCAGGACTGTGGGCCTCGCCGAGGACAACATCACGTTCACTGCCCCCGCAGGCAATGGCCAGTGGGGAGAGGGAGGGGGGACCCTGATTCTCCCCAGGCCCGCACCCCCCCAGGGAAAGTACGGGGGAGAGACTCAGTGCTGTCCTCCGTCACTGGAGAAGCAGTGGCTCTCACAGCGGGAGCCCAGGGTCGCCGGCAGCCTGGCCCCCTGCGCGCCCCTTGGCAAACTAGCCCAGGCCTATGGCGGGGACAGTTCCAGGCCCAGATCCAAGTTTTCCCAGTCTCGCTGCCCTCGGCCATTTCTCGTCGTACTTTAGGTCTTCCTGTCCTGGGCCGTGTCCCCTCCCCGGAGCTTGCTAATTCCTGAGTGAGCTAGGAGTAGCAGAAGGGTCCTATCAGCCACAGATCTCACACACACACACACACACACACACACACACACACACACACACACACACCTAATCTGCTAAATAAACACAAGTGCCCTGCTCTCCGCGACTGTTCTTTGTCCTCTAGGCCACAAGAAGAGGGAAGGCTAATGGTGGGCTCACAGGAGCATCTCTCTCAACGGCTGCTGTCCCCACAACCCCTACTGGTGTTGGGGTGCACAAGCCAAGAAGGCCCAAGGCTCCCCCCACCACTGTCTCCACGTCTGCCCTGAATCTGGTCTGGGTGGATAATGTATTTACTCCCGATTTAACGAACACGCCCCATCCCAGCCTTGGACACACTCGCAGAGCAGCCGAGAGGGGGCCCCGCCCCCACAGAAGCACTGACGAGGCCACGCCTCCTAGCTGCATTCAGGGGCCTACAGGGGCTCCCCCAGCGGCAGCCCCTTCAGTTTCGGGCGCTGGAAGGGGCTGGAGCAAGCGCAGCCACCCCAGCTCATCGGGACCCTGTGGATGCTGAGATTACCAAGACAGGAGGGTGCGTCGCGGGTGAGGCAGCCGCAGAGGTCCACTCAGGCAGAGGGTGGACAGAGGTCAGCCCCGAGGGGCCCCCTGGCCACACTCCTGCTTGTCCCCGGGGCGGACACTGTGTCGACGCTGACCTATGAAGGCGCTACCCCCAGCGTGATGACTGCAGGCCGCCCGAAGGTGGATTCTGAAGCCAAGGCAGGCCCAGGGCAGACCAGGGCACACGCTGCCCTCGAGTCCCACCCTCCTTGCCTGGCATTCCATCTGCCGCTTCCACCCTCACCCTTGTGTTGGCTTTAACACAGTGGTTGTCCAACTTACCGTGGGTCTGCCCCTGTGGCAGCGGACCCCACGGTGTTGAGCCCCAGTGGGGTCCTAGGCATGCCAGGGGAGGTGGGCACAGAAGACAGAGACTATGACTTCCCTGAAGAAAGTGACCCAGGTGGCCTGCCGAGAATAGTTTTTGTTTCTCTAGTGACGCCTTCATAGGAAGGGTAGTCACGGGAGGGGGGAGCACAGGGGGAGCCCAGCGGGAGCACGGGGAGGAGGCGAGCCCTCCGGGTTCAGGCTCAGCCGTGATCAGCTCCGAAAACAACAGCCTCCGTTACAAGAGAAACAACCGTACCTTAACCCACCTCCATCCTGCTGAGGCACAGCCAAGGGACAAACAAAGCTGGCTGTCCCGCCGCTGACCCCGCCTCCGGCTGTTCCCAGAACTCGACTCCGCCCCCTCGAGCACCCTGCCACCTTCTCACCTCAGTAAATTCCTTCCCTTCCTTACTGGCCCCGCCCTGTTCAACCCCTGCGCAGTCAACCAAAGTCAGGCTTTTCTCGGAGACACCTTTGAGAAGTCCCTCTTAGAAACCTGTGGCTCCAGAGAACCTTCCTCAAGTGGATTCCAACCCAGATCAACTTCCTCACTTTCTATCTACTTTCTTCTAATCCGGTCAGTTTGTTCCCATTCACGGCTGTCTGTAGACTCACAACAAACAGTGGTTTCTCTCTGCTCGTTCAGTCAATTCCCATCCTGGCAAAAACAAAAATAACAACCGCTGTTGGTGCCAGACCAGAGCCACTAGGAGTGTCCGTTTACTTTTTTCCCAGCTGCCTCCAGACGGGTAGCCCAAACAAATCCCTTCCAAACTCTCCAACCTTCAAGACAAAATTGGTCGCCTGGCAGCTGTGGGAGGAGCGGTCCTCTAAAATCAAAAACATCATTGTTTTTTCACCAACAAAATGGAGCTGATCAGAGGTACAATCAAAACACTGCACAGGGC
>PVIC010022457.1:0-27653 GCA_004025085.1 Thryonomys swinderianus | reverse complement strand
CTGAAAAGCTTCTGCACAGCCAAAGAAGTTGCTGGCACTGCTAGAAGACAACCAACAACATGGGAAAAAATCTTTACTAGCTGTGTATCAGACAAAGGGCTATTATCGACAATATATAAAGAACTCAAACAGATCAGCCTCCCCAAGTTTAAAGACCCAATTCAAAAATGGGCAACTGAAATGAACAGACACTTCTCAGTAGTTGTAAATTTAAATGAGAGCTTCAATTTCTTACATTTTATGTCTGGATCCAGACTCGGCATTTTTCCCCTAAAATTTTCAGTAGTAACAAGTGATTTCAGCTGATACCCAATTAAGCATGTAGGTTTATAAGAAAAATATATTAGAATTTACCAAAATGGAATTCTATTTCCATCTCTCTAAACATTATTTGTGAAACTCCAGTAGTGCATTTTGTTAGCATGTGGGACATTTACAGCAGTACATGCAGAGCATTATTTATTTAAAGTCTTCAAATGGCATAAGAGAAATATTAATTTGGTTCTATGAGTTCAAATATACTAGAAATTTCACTGAAAAGAACAAAGGAAAGTTAATACCTCAGTCTCAAGGCATGTAGAAATGAGAGAGGACTGTGGGAACTATTTCCCAGTACAAGGCAAAATCATGATTGCCACACAACAATTTCCAAAATGTTCACTACTACAAATTAGCACCTCTATACAATTTTATTATATTTAGTTGCATAAACATTTAAAATTATGGTATGATTTACACACCAAACACTAGATATTTGAAACTATGCAGTTCAACTAGCTTTGATGAATATACATACTTAAACTAACATCATAATTAGAAATGAGCATTTTTATCATTCTAGAAAATTCCTTCTCTTTCCTGAGAACTATCTCAAACAAAAGAGGTACAATCACTATTGTCACATTTATTTTTCTGTTTTAGAATGTCACATGAAAGGAGGCATACAGTACAGTATAAATATAGTAAGTCTCTGACTTGTGAACAAGCTCCATTCAGGGAGAATATTCATAATTTGGATTCATTCATTAGCCCGCAAAAATATGTCACTGACACAGTGAGTCTTATGCAGTGTGAGTGCTCTGGTTAAATGTTGTCCTATTGTACATTATCACATTGGACAGTAAGCACACAGCAGCATGAGTGTAACAATGTTCATCAGGCACAGGAGCTACTTCCATGATTTGCTTGCATTTACCAATGTTTGAAATGTGAAAACAATCCTTGTCTGTGAACTGTGCAGCTCAAAGTTTGTAAATCAGGGACCCATATTCTTTTGTATCTAGTTTCTTTTGATCTCTATTGTTTTCCTGAGACATATTATAGTGAACTTTAGAAAAGCAAATCATTTTAGATATTTTAATAGGACATTCAATAAATAGAGTAAAATAGTTATAAATATTGGCATTATTCGTAGTCTGGCTAAAATGATTGGAGGTGTTATGAACATCCTTTAACATGTATTTTATCTGGTATATTTTTATTTTTTCATTTCTCAAAGAATAAAATTGGCTAGTTATAGCACACTTGAAATTGATATTAAGATTTTGTTTTCTTTTATTTTGTAACAGATTATTAGATATTTTCAAATAAAAATATTAAGTCATCTCCATGTATGACATACAATATGCATAAATCATAATGAGAAAGGTTAATAAACACAATTCTGTTATCTTTAAAAATTCAGTTTATCATCCTAAAAACACAAATAAAATTCATACACTAGATTGGTATAGTTGTAGATTAGTTGTAGATTATAGGTGTAACTAAAAATTAACATGTAGAATGTAGTTTTTCAAAATTATAATTATTAATAACAAAATGTATAGATTAGAGAAATAATCAAATGCCAATAAACTTATTTCACACATTAAAATACTTAATATGCAAATAATCATTTCAGATTTATTTTTCTGTCCCAGAAGTTCATTTCAATTCATGATATTGGTGAAATCTTTTCAACTTTTCCTCATTCAGCATTTAGGAAAATTGTGTATTCAGTGTTTTAGACTTCAGCGTGAAGGCCCAGTGCCTGAACTTACTTCTTGAACAATTAGATATGGAAGTATTTTTTTATTTTGATCTGTCAAACCTGATTCTAACTTTTCAAATAAATGATTCCTTGTAAGCATAATTAGTTTTATTTTCCCTCTATTTTTCATTCATTTTCCTGCTGCAGATAATATCCATGGAGTATTTATTTCAAGTTACTCTGAATTCTCTTTGATCTAATGAAAAATTGTATTCTCTAGGGATGGTGTTTTTCCTACAGCTATTTATGTCCTCTATATTTGTGGTAGTTGCTCAATTCACTCAGGTGTTTCTCTACTTCATCAACAAAATATAACACACATAGTGCCTACTTTAAGTGCCTCTTTCTATTTTTTTATTAATAAAATCTACTTTTCATGTATAGCTAAAAACGCAATCTGGGTCTATGAATGATGTAGTTTTGGTTCAAATTAATATAATTAACAAATCCATTGAAGTTGAGACCATCTGGTGAGATTTTACATTTGAATACATAGCAAAGACACTTAGTTCCATAATACTGGACCATCTAGTTTTTTTGGGGGAGGTTAGTCCTAAATATATTTCAAAGTGACATTAAAAATAATTGAATTTGGAGGTTCTGCATCCACATTAGCTATGTCTGGCATGAAGCACACATATTGTTGAAAGTTACTCCTCATGATTCTTTCTCCTGTTATGAGCTGAAAACCTTAGTATATGTATTTGGCTTTGAAAAGAGTAAAGTTTTATTTTGCTTTGTTGTGATTTTATCCAATGCAAAAAAGCTTGGAAAACTCAAATACTTGGAAACACAGATCCTTTTGATATAGGCCTTAACTGGGACTAAGTGGCTTTTTTCTTTGATCATTTAAAGCTTGTGTCAGCGGCATCAGCTTCATTAAAAGCTGAACTGGTATGAGTCATGGTAAGGTCAGCCAGAGGCTCCCATTGTTTACGCTTTCTGAGTTCCATCCTCCCGGAGCCAGTTGGAAACTTACTGCAATACAAACTATTGCAAACCACCAAACCAAACCAAACACAAGCAAACAACAAGAACAACAACAAAAAAAAAACCCACAGGAAATATAAAAGCATTGAAACCTGATTTTTCCTGTCTAGGCTGTGTCAAATGCATGATCAAATATCAGTTCAATGCTTTCATCCAGTGGTGCAAGTTAAGTGCAGTTTTATTAGTGTGAGGATGAATTATTGGGGGATGTAGCTTAAAGTGATGCTGCAAATGGATTTCTAAAACTGTGAATTAGATAAACTTAACTTTAGAGTCTTAAAGAAGCTTAGATATAACTGTAGCAAATACATATACAACCTTGTTTCCAAAGACTCAACCTTAATAATGTGGGTGGTTACTATGGTTTGTAACTGGGTGTACCTCCAAAGCAGCATGTGCTCATAGGTGGGGCTTTGGGGAGGTGCCTGGAACACAGTTGTTTGATTCTCATCGTGGATTAGTCCATGGGTAAGTATAAAGCCAGATGTGATATTAAGAGGTGAAGCCTGGTAGAGCGAGGTGGGTCACTTACGAATATGTCCTGGAACAGGGTATCTCTTTTCCTTCTCTCTTGAACTCTTTCTGCTTTCTACATGATATGCTATAAGCAAGCCCCTCTGCCATGCCCCTCCACCATGCTGTCCTGCCTTGGACAAGGCCAAATATGGACCAAAACCTCTAAAACTCTGAGCCAAAATAAACCTTTCCTGCTCCCAGTTATGGGTATCAGGTACTATGTCCCCACATTTATTCTTTCTTTATTCATGTACAGTCAACCAATGAACCCACCAAGAGAATTCTTCATTTTTCTTACAGTATTTTGTTTTTCTAGTACAGTAAACCCACAGATTACAAGTAATTTGCTTTGGATGAATAAACATTTATAATAAATTTTTACTTGCTAAATGAGTAAGGCCTTGTAACATGAGAAGCATGTGAAGCCAAACATCATATGATCGTGACAACTAATACGATTCTTGTTTCGGATTCTCTGTCTCTCTGTCTTTCTGCATCTCTCTCTGTGTCTCTGTCTGTCTGTCTGTCTGTCTGTCTGTCTGTCTGTCTGTCTGTCTGTCTGCAGGAACAGTGACATGTGTGCATCCATGTTTATTGCAACACAGTTTGTGATAGCTAAATCTTAGAAACACATCAAATGCCCATTAACTGGAAATTGAAATAAGAAAATGTCTTTTATTTTTAGAAAATGGAGTATTACTCAGGCATCAATAAAGATAACTTAGAGACACTTATACTTAAATGGATGTACCTTTAGGCCATATTCATAAGTGAAATAAATAGGAAAAAGATGATAATATATTGTTTCTCTAGTATGAGAGACTAAAGGTGTAAATGAGGTCTAGAATGTCCAATGAGTACTGTGAAATAGGAAGAAAATGTTCAAAGGGAAAGGGGAAATGGGCAGGACAAAGTAAAGAAAGAAAATAAATTTGATGGTAAAAAAACCAAAAAAATCAAAATAAAGCTTTGTATATGAGGGTAGAGGTTTGTAGGGAGGGTAGGGGAATGGCAAAAAATGTTATATATCATGTACAGGTACAAATTCTCAACAATGAATGCAACCATAATGTACACATAACATGTACCAATAAAATGGGGAAAAAGAAATAAAAGACCGGATAATTGCCTGCCAACAGCAAAGTGTTGTGGAAGAGATTTTTGCCTACAGAGGAGGAGGAGAAAATGGCAGAGGAATCACTCATTTCAAATGAGATCGAGGAATATCTAAAATGTCAGA
Organism: Thryonomys swinderianus; assembly: GCA_004025085.1. Lineage (NCBI taxonomy): Eukaryota > Metazoa > Chordata > Mammalia > Rodentia > Thryonomyidae > Thryonomys > Thryonomys swinderianus. Next base: position 22,878 of record PVIC010022457.1, on the reverse strand, counting down.
AACTGCAAAATTTTGTAGAAAAGCACCATCTGAGTAAGTCTGTAGCAGCGCAAGTTGTGAACCTTTGTAACAACAAAGCTATGTCACATTTCTGCAAAGTCTTCAAAAGGAGGCAAAAGCAAGTGTCATTGAATAGGCTCCTTAAAAGATTCCATTAGGCTAAAAAAGAGCAGTGGTTCTGTCAGTGATAGTGATAGTGTTTCAACCTACACAAAAACCCTCCTTTTTCTTTGTCTCTCACACCAGCCACAAAAGTTTTCATAGGTATGTGTAGATTAATTTGTTTATCATTCTCTGTATTCCATTTACTGTTTTGTATTATACTACAATGTTGTAATGATTTTTGTGTGAATATCTTTGCGTTGTGAAACAAATCATCTGCACTTCCAATATTTATTAAGGAGAAATTTCTTTTGATACACAAGTGCTTTTGGATTACAAACATGTTTGCAGAGTAAATTCTGGTCTCAATCCAAAGTTAAATGTCTTTTCTTTTAGCTCTTCCATTTGACTTACATTACCCTTTTGGTTTTAACTACTGTCTACTTACAGTACTGCCTTATGCACATTAATCATAATAGTACAGATAAGATACTGGCGTCTGAGAAATTCATACTCCTCCACCTGAGCTCTGATACCACCTCAGTATGCGTTTTACAGCTCTTTCCTTGCCTACACAAGAACTTGGAATCTATCTGTCAGACCCACCAAATGGTAACAATAGTACTTTAAATTTCCTATCTGATAAAAATTTTAAAAACACTACCCTGTAGTTATGATGTTTGCTCTTTCTAAAATGTATATGATCTTTTTATTTTACCATGTGTTGATATATTTGCTGAACGTCAAGTATGTGCCAGATAAAAAGAAATAAATGGAGATTTAATAATTTTATATTTATCTGTCTAGGCATTAGGTTGTGTTTACTATCTGCTGGAGCTATGGGTATGGGTGGGTGAAACATCACTTCATAGCCTTTTCTGTGGCTCTCCTACTGTGTTTGAAACTTCTTAAATGATGCCTGAGACTTGCAGTAATTAGACTTGTAATCTATTACCATACAATTATGATGTGCTGATAAATTGTTTGAGCTTATTAGTAAATGTGAGTCATTAAGTGCACCTATCTTCTTGGTCTGTGACCTTCACAAATGTTTCTTTGTTTTTACTTTTAACCTTTAGTTAAATAAAACATCAGGAGAAAAGGGGCCTGGAGTCCTTGCCTACCTTTTGCCCTCGGTCAAATGCTAGGGGAGATTACGTTCCCCTTTTGCAGTATAAAAATAAAATCCCTTAGAGAAAAGAACGGTCTGGTGCCAAAATGTTTTCTTTTCTCCTCTTTCTACTGGAAAGAGAAGGGAATGTTCCTTCAGTCTTCACAGTGAGACCCTTATGGGGTTCTTAGAGATAAATTCATGAAAATACACATGGGACTCTGAAATTGAACAGTGAGAAAAAGTTTCACTCATCCTCCAGCAATGGATAAATGATAGTTTAAGTTTTCCTATCATTAATATGCCACAGTTTCAGCAATTTACCTAGTAAGTGACTGACTGATATTCTATGATGTTATTTAATTCAGTGAAAGCAAGGCTTGGATTTCTTTCCATCTCTCCACAAAGAGGAGATATAGGATTTCCAGTCTTCTCCAGGTTCATAAATCAAATCATAAAGAAGGATAATTTTGATTTCTTTGTAGCAGAATTGATGTATATTGAGACCATTATTTTAAGTAAAATAGATCAGACATACAAGCTTAAATACTATGTGGTTTATTTTTATAGGAGAAACCCAAAGTACTCTACATACAAAGAGTAAAATAAAAGAGTGAAATGGGAAGTAAGGAGATACATCTTTTCCAAATGGGAATTATATCAAGAAATAGAAGAGAGAGGGAAATGGAAGAGAAACAAATTGAGATGCATTATCTATATAGAGGGTTTCTCCGCAAAGAATCTTATTATTATATGATGAAAATATGTATTAATAAAAACTAAAAATTTGGAAAATAAAATTTTAAAAAATCATCATTTAGAATGCTGAAGAAAAGCCTCTGGTCCCAGTTAGTTTACTTTTCTGAGTCAACACCGAAGTATTCTTTGATTTTTAAGATAGTTGTCAGGTTTTGGGGGTGCTGAGATCTTCTAGTACTCATTTCTAGGTTTCTTCTTCCCTGAGCAAAGAACTGGTCCATATAAGTGCAAAAAGGTAAAGAGGTTTTATATTTATTAGTGGTAGGGGGGAAAATGTGTTCTGGAGAGTAAGTTTAGGCCAAGTACAAGTGAAAAAAATGTACACTCTGCACCATAAGATTGAAGTACTGTGAAGGTGAGAACACAGTGGTGCAGAGCTCAGTGTGAACTTACCTTTCCTATCTTCTGTGCCTCAGGCTGATTACAGGTGTAGGCCATCCTATCACGAATTTGCTCAAGTGCTTGGAAGGAGGCTTAAAGATAACACTCTCCACTGGGTTCCACATGCAGGATTTTGGGAACGTTTATGCACACGAGTCCTGGAATTTTGAAATTAACCAATCATTCCCATTTCCTTACCAGTTTGCCATACCCTAAATTCCTGCCTCAACACCAAGTGATAAAAGATGCCTAATTATTACTTTGGAGGCTATGTGAGAGCAACATAATTAGTTGGAAAATATATTGGAATTCAATGCTATCCAAAACAATTCATTAATTATTCTGTGGCTTTATTATTCTCTCTAAAAATGACAATAGCTAAATTAGACATGGCAATGTATTGGAGTGGAAGTTCTGCAAACAAAACTGAAGCAAATAAGAACAAAAGCTTTATATTTAGTGCTACTAGCAGCATTTATGTCTTTCTTCTCACATAGAATGCCCTCTGTATTAATCATTTTCCAGACTTTTCATCAATTGGTGATATTCCTGTTCTGTTATTGTCCACCTACACATTCATTAGTGTTGCCTGACATTTTCCCATGAAAAGCTGTGACAGAATGGACAGGTAGCATGCAGTATTGTGCTAATCATAAAGAGAAAGACATGAAATCAATCCTGTGCTATAATGGGTCCTACAAAGACATATTTTTCCACTCAAATTACTGTTAAATCCAAAGTAGATAACTCTGGTTAGGTTATAAGAGGTAGTGTTAGTTTTACTAAGAATTTTTTTTAAAAACCCTCCTCATAGGAAAACGTTACAATGTAGGTAATAATTTATATTACTGAATCTAAGATATAGAGTGGGAGGAATTAGACCCTTAATCAGTTTCATTTTACTGATTTTATTGCATTCTGTTTGTCTTGGGTCTCCCTTTAGAGGTGTTTTCTAGATTCTGTCTTGAACAAAAAGACATTATGACCTTTTGTTCTTATTGGTCAAGATAAGCACAAAAGGTCATAATGTTTTACATTTATTAAAGGCAGAACAGGAAAAATGCTTCACAGAACAAGTGCTGGCCAATTAAAAGTAAGAAAAGTAGTACACTATCCCGGGTGAAAATGAATGACTGAAAACGAATGCAGTGGCCGAGAGCTCAGTGGTAACCACCTTTTCTATCTCTCACTCCCCGTGCTAACATCGGGAATATGCTGTCCTGGAAATAAAAGTGGAGAGTTTACATGAGAACAATTGAAGATAGCACTCGCTGGTTAATCCCAAGTGACAGTCTTTGGGACCTGTCTCTCTGTATTTCCTGAATTTCCATTATTCATAGGTCATGCTCACCTACCCAGTCAGTCTGCTATGGTCTACTCTCCTGCTTCATTACTACTGAGCTATTTAGAGCAAACTAACTTAAAACTCGCAAAAATTATGTATCAGTGAAAAACTTAGACCCACAGTACAACGAAAGAGATAATGCTTCACAATGGAATTAAATATAGAGATAAGCAAGCTAGCAGATTCAGCCTTACCAGCACACACTTTTCAACTTGGGCCCAAAGTTTCTAGGTGGTATTTTAAGCTCTACCCAGTAACTAAAGGGAAAAAAATGAAGCTTTAATTCCAGAGTATAATAATTGCACTCATCACTGTTAAAGCAAGAGACAGTTTGGTGTCTGTACTATTAAGTGGATCTAGTTCTGTGTGATTAAAGTATGAATATTCAGTCATATTACTGTCTGTCACTGTATATTAGAAATTTGGTCTTATAGCAAGAAAATTCTTCTATATTAAGTGCAAATATTTTACAGTTTCTTTTGGAATTTGACTGCTTTGTTTAACACATAAAGGGAAATTATTCCCATCTTATCTCTTTAAAAAACATCCAGTACTTTATCAAATTGCCATGAATACTGACTGCACTTTTATTAGGAAGCTTTCTCAAAAACAATCCAGGTTCTTTGATATTATAGTGTCTATAGTTCCTTCTATAACAATGAAATATTTAATGACATTTCTTATTCGTAAGGAAATTCATGCACTTAAAGGAGAGTAAATATAGAAAACTACTTTATTTTTTTCAATTAGCCGTTGGGATATGAGGGTTTAAAAATCAAATGAATCCATTGTCACATGTGTTTCACTACTCACAGAAAATACATAAAAAGAAATCAAATGTAAAATCTTCTGTTTCAAACAAGCTTCTCTATTTCTGTTTCTACAGACCATAGCACTACATTTTCTCCCACTACACCACCAATTCAAGAGTTCAAAGTCATCTTTCAGTTTTCAAATTGATGGTGCACTGGGGCTAGGGTCTGAAGGTATAAATAAGTCAAGGGTTCCTTCCCTTAAAGAAAACCACTCATTAGTTAGTAGTCACCAAGAGACGCCCTCTCCCAGTAATCCTCTTATGTTTGTATTCAATACTCATTTTAAATTAGAATTTACTTATATGATCAAGAGTGTCCTATACAGTGACAGTGGAAAGCTTCTGAACCTAGATTATAGAAAGTATTACATATACTCACTCTTGGGGATGCCAATTGCCACGATGCAAGGATATACAACAAAACTAATGGAGATACCTATGTGACGAGCACCTGAATATATAGTAAACAGATATCACCAACTTGAGGACTTGTGTACGAGCTATCTTGAGGGTAGATGGTCTATGCTCAGTTACACCTTTAGATAATAGCCATCTCACCAAGGTATGTTTGTAACTTTATGAGTCGCCCATTCTGCAACCCACCCTGCAGCTGAATCATTCTCAAATTCTTGAGGCTTAGAAATAATGTTTATTGTTGTTTTAAATCATTACATTTTGTGATAGTTTATTATTCACAATACCTATTATCACTCAGCAATTTCCAAACTTAAAGACAATTGTCTTTATATCCACATTACTGCAGATAATCAAATTAGGAAGAGGTCGATAGACATTTAGAGAGAGAGACAAGCCCATGATAGAGGTGAGATAACTTGACCTATGGTTAAGGACTGAGTTAAAGAAACTAGGCCCCAAGATGGAGATAGGATAGCTAGGCTTGCAAGCCTCACAGATATAACAGTCCAAAGCTGTACTGTAAATAGCACCATTTTATTTAGTAATCAAAAATAATGTAGGTATTCTTTTTTATGCCAGGATCAAACGTGGGATCATTATGCTTGTGAGGCAGGTGCTGGAACCATTTAGTTAAATCCTGGGCCCAGGGAGAACAATACAGCAAACAAGTAGATAGATTCCCAGAACACTCTGACCCTCACTCTTAGTCTTTCCAGATTTTTTTTTCTTTCTTTCTTGCTAGCTGTACCATTTCTACATACGTTGTTTTACTATTGGGTCAATATTAGCTAAGTGACTGTACTTGTAATCCTATTGATTGATTATAATTTGAGTTCAGGTAGCCTTCAGTATGATTTTACTACATAAAAATCCCGTAGAAAAACAGCTTAAGCAGCAATCCCATTTTGAAACATCCACCCTATCTTTCAGGAACATTCAATAAACTTTTCCTACTCTTAATCCCCTTGTACTTAAGTCCATATCTAGTAATTTATCTTAGTAATTTATATGAAATCTTTCCTTCTACTTAACTTCCTTGTTATGTGGGTGCCAGGGCTGGCAATACTTCTCCATCCTTCTCTTTCTGTTCATCTCATCACATATATATTTAGACAGTAGAGAGGCTTCATATTCTTTAAAAATAGAAAAAAAAATTTCTTGTGTCCTTATCAAGTTTTTGTGTCAGGTTAATAGTTACTTTATGGAAAGAATATAAAATCATTCTTTCTCTTTCAGTTACTTGAAATAATTTGTGTAATACTGGTACTAGTTCAGAAAATTTCTGGTTAAGTTCAACAATAATATCTATTGGGTCCTAAGTTTTTCATTTTTTATATAATTTTCTTACTGCAGTAATGATTGTCTACTATTGATTTTATCTATTGATTTTTTCTCTGCTGAGTCAGTTAGGCAAAGAGAAAGGATTGTCTGTCTTCACTGTAGAAGTTTGTGAATTTGAATTATTTTCACTAATCCAGACTTCTGAACTGAATTGTATTCACCTCTGAAGGGAGAGTAAAATAAAGGAAATAAAAAATGAGCAAGATATATTATATACATGTACCAGTTCCCCACAATTAACTTCATTATTTTACATTACAAACATGCATTAATAAAAATAAGAATAAAACAAAAAATATAAAATAAAGTTTAACAATGTATAATAAATTCAAACAGTTTGAATATATTTGGACATGGGGTCATTTCCCAAAATAAATGAAGGAAAATGAGTCTAGGTTCTACTTTAAATATGTCTGTTGACCTCAGAAGATGAAATTTGCACAACAAGGGCTTACTCAAAACAGAACAAGACAATATAAAGACAAAGAAGTGTTCATTGTCTGTAATCCAAGGAGAGATGACTCCAAAGAAGCCAAATCACTCATAACCTGATCTTGAACCCCTCACCTGCATAAAGATGAGAAATGAATTTCTAATATTTAAGCTACCTAATCTATAGTGTTTCTGATGAATTTCCTAGAACACTAATCACTTTCTTTTATAATAAAATAAAAATTCAACAGCCGGGCGCGGTGGGTGGCTCATGCCTGTCATCCCAGCACTCGGGAGGCAGAGACAGGAGGATTGCTGACTTCGAGGCTTGCCTGGGCTACATAGTGAGCTCAGGGCCAACCTGAACTATGAAGTGAGACTCTGTGCCAAAAAAAAAAAAAAAAGAGGACAAATTTTTCAGTAGCTCATGTGAGCCTCCAAGAGCCTGGTGGTACCTTCCTTAACAGAATTCAGTGCAGCCTGATTGGGGCAAAGAAGATGCAAAGTTTATTTACCCCTTTGGTCATTGACTTGCTAAGGTTTCCTCCTAGGTTCTCTTGTGCAATTTTATTTTTCATATATGTTCACGTATGTGTTGGTGTGCATGTGTATTCATGCATGTGTAGGTTTGTATCTTCTTAGAAAAACATGCAATGCTAAGTTCACTAACATAAATTTAATGGCCTCATAAGTATAAAGAATGAAAAAGGTTGCTTTTCATAGGCATATTTGGAGAGAAGTAATACATTGTTTTTCCTGTAAAGGACATGAAGGCTTTCACCACATGTAGCAGCAAACCAAAGAAATGATTTAGAGAATGAAATTACCATCTGACCTTTGGAGATTATAAGTGCTTCAGCAAACAGCAGAATCTCTTTACTGTTTTCTCCTTCTAAGTACCTTGTCCTTCCCTCAATACAGACTCACACAAGAAGTAAGAATTCCCAGGGTCTACAAATTTCAGCGTTTTTATGAAATCAAGATAACAGATAATGTGGTAGTCTCCCTTGGAATAAGCCAAAGGACTTCCTCTATGTGGTAAGTACATTTATCAGAAAAAATAGTGAGAGAACAAAGCATTACATATAACTTTATTTCTTTATCTGCTATAAAGATCAGTCAGACCACCAATATTTACTGAAAAATATATAGATATAAAAAACCTTGGTTCTGCAATATTTTCTGGAAAAGCAACATACTAGAAATAATAACATCATTTCAGGCTGTAACATATTTCCTTGTCATGACATGCTGCATATAAGACCTAAGTCTTATTTTTTTCTACTTTAATTTATAAATACTTACAAGAAATATGCACATTTTGAATTGGAACCAAAAATACTACTACTATTTAATCATAGTACTTACCATCATAAAAATACCAAACACTCAAATTATGGTAACACTATCATAGGCAGCTTAGTTAGGTAAAAACTCAATAGGCAGACAGGTACAGGCCCTCCATGAAATCAGTGAAAAACATGTGAATATTGTATGTTACAACTGGCCAGAAGAACATCTGAATACAAGACTTCAAAATAAAGTCACAATGGCCATACTTGGAAAGGTCTCTAAGGGAGGAATGGAATCTTGAGATTACATTATAATTGATACCAGGCTGGCCAAGAACTCACTATGGTAACCCAGATTGGTCTCAAACTCATGGCAATCCTCCTGCCTCTGCTTGCAGAGTGCTGGGATTAGAGGTGTGAGGCACCAGCCCAGGATTGTGCTGTGTGGTAGCGATTGCTAGGATTACAGGCATGTACTACCACTCCTGGATTCTGAGTGTTTCTTAAGCTTGTGACTAACCGCAAATATTATTTCCTAAGTGCTACGTACATGCATAGGATAAGTTATCAAATATGTTTTCTTCATTTTGTTAATACTCAACTCTTGGGAGATTCCTTTTTAAACATAGGATGTGCTGGAACCTGCCAGCAATTGGACAGTACCTGAGTCAGGGGGTGAGGATGAAGAAAACACAAGACAGACAAAAACAGACAAAGATGGGATTAGGAGGACCTCTCAGTCAGTACCGAGCAGGCACCATGTTTATTGATCAGGCTATATTTATACTGATTTAGAAGGGTAACATGACATCAATAATGGTTAATATGATCTTATACAACTTTCATTTGGTTGGTAGAAACAAAAACAGTTAGTCAAGAAATCAGTACATTTCTTAGAAACTAGAACAGAAACAAATGCTAACTATAAACATGATGAGCATAAGACTGGAATCAATTTCTCAAAATGTCAAACTACAATTCTCTTAAATCTTTTCCCTAACTCTAACTTCCTTGTACTACTTTCTATTAATGCTTAACTTTTAATAGAATAAGACCAGAAGAATAAGTACATCCATCATATAGTTAATTAATTCTGCTAACTCTATGGAAACCCTGTTCTAACCTACACAGAAACTGGAAGAGAAACAACACATTGCTAACTTGAGAGACAATGGTCAGCGGGCCCAGCACAGGAATAGGGGAATTTTCCCGGAGCCAGCACATGTTTTCTGGCAGTAACCTATGGCAGCTCCTTGTTGAGCAGATCCTCTGGTATATTCGGGACAGCACCATAAAGTGCAGACCCCCAACTCAGGAGTTATTCCCCAAAACCCCAGGCATAAATGCGTGGTCCAATTAAACCATGCTGAGCCGCTTCCCACAGGATGTCATGATGTCTTCATGCAAATGCTAGCTGCGGCTAAAAGCACATTCTATCTGGACAAGATAAAGGAATAGCATTTGGGTTGCTTCTTTTCAATAAAGTAATAGAAAAAAGTTAAAGTTTCTGAAGGAAGGAAAAGATACTAAGGCTGACTGGGCCTATCTTAATAATTCATACAGTTTGTTTTTAGACAACTTGCATACTGACCATGGAGCCCTGAGTTCCCTTTTTAGAGCACTTTGTTTAGAAAACTCTCAAATATATACTCTTTTTCTTCTCTTTTTAAATTGATGTAAATCTTCTTGCATCCTCTTGATAATTTTGTAATTCAAGGAAATGTCATTTTGATGGCCATGAGAACTACATCTTTAAAATGTACACATTAAGGAGAATGGGGTTTTTCTCTGCCTCTGGGAAAGTAGATATCTGATTTGAATGTGTGCCAATTAGCAAACACAAATGGCATAGTCAGAGTGGAAAAATATTTGCAAATTCAGGAGTGACACAATGTGCTCCACAATTTGCTCCATGCTGATCAATCTGTCTGCTGATGTCTTCCAGAAACTTTCCACTAGTTCAACATTGCATTCATATTTCTTTCACTATCTATTCACTGGGGTTTAGTCTCTGTTTTCTATTTAAAAAGCCTGAATTAAGTTTTCCTTGCCTATTTACTGCTCTCTAGTACAATTTGCTTTGGTACTATATACTAATGGAGATTTTTGCTTATTTACACAGTTGTGAGTCAATGTTACTTTATAGTACATATTTACTGAGGATGAACATGACCTTTCTTTGACCTAGATGGTTTTTCAACTGATGTATTATTTACATTATCTAAGTGATTCTTTCAAATTAAAATGTCCAAATATCTTGGTTTTCTGTAGACTAAAATATTTGCAAGGAGTTGAGATTCTTACTCTTAAAATGAAAGATGTCTAAAACAAACTGAGACATTGGATTACCCTATTGAGGATGTGAAATTGAATTCTGCATTAACAACTGACTAGGGAAATTTGTAAACATTAGATCTCCAGGTGACATAATCAGGTTTCATTGTTCAAATTTTTTGCTTTCAATATTCACTTCCAGCTTTCAGTGCTTGTTTAAAACAGTCTTGATAATGACATCCAAGAAGTAAGTAACATATTGTGACCTCAAGCTGTTTACATTCTGGGATGTTAATTTCTTCTAGATCCATTCCACATATGTTAAAACAAGAATGTAATGACTACCTTAAGAAATAAATGAAACAATTTCAAATAATACATGGCATTTAGACTTGCCCTGAATGAATGTTATAATCAAAATGGTCCAGAAAACCCCAAATCAGGCTTACAATGCTTTGATACCACCATGTTGTAGAAATAAGTGGAGACCACTACAATAAGAATAAACAAAGGTTATTTATTTAAAGATTACCATAGAAAAGGAGTCAGCCACCATCCATTGCATTTGGCAGAAATGTGAAGCTAAAAAAGGAGTTGGAAAGCTTTAAAATTTACAAAAGAAAAACTTCATGTACATTATGATTGGAAGGTTCTTGGCCTGGGGAAATCCTAAGTAAGAGTTCTTCTTATTTAGCTTTCTCTGATTTACTCTGAACTAGCAGTAACTTACCACATTTTGCTCATTCTGGAGTGATTACCATGGAAGTTTCACTTTAGTTTCTTAGGCAGATGGCCACAGAGGCTATGAGTCAGTGTTCTATTGTCAGAGATGGTCTTGACTATTGTACTTTTTGCTTCTTTTGGGAACATGTTCTTTATCCTTAGCAAAGCAAGAAAATCACAGAGCCTTTTCTTTCCTATGGCTTTACATATGAGATAAATATAACATTTGTATTTATTGCCTGCTCAAAAATTTTGGCCCAGGTGAAGTTTTATGATGGTCATTGTAGTCCCTTACCAGGCTTCTGATAGGTATAGTCCCTACCATAAGAAAGTGAATTTCCATGCTTTATTACTAATAAATAAGTGAATGATGAGAAAATTAGAAGTTCAGGAGCAATTTGGACAAGAGACCTTTCTTATAAATTGCAACTGTTACATATTGTAAGATGTAACCAGGTGTTTTGAGACACTGAAACAAATAAAAGGAATAAATATTAAGTAATCCAGTATTTTCAACGTTTGCCCCTTATAGATTCTACATACATATATGTAATATTTGATTATATATCCTAAGTATATGCACATTTTATGTGTGTGTGTGTTTTCTAAATATGACAGTATGCTCTGGACTAACAAATATGGAGACTTCAAAAACTAAATTAAGTCAAATTGAGTAAATGGAAAGATATCTGATCTGGACATTCAAAACAGAGTAAAAGCAGAGAGGATTAGATGCTGAACATGTTCAAAATAATCATACACACTGGAGCACACTGATAGAATGATACTAGGATGTTAGTAGGAGATGAAACTCCAAAGTCAGAAATCATGTTGTGTTTGAAATTGAAAGTTTAGATTTTTCTACATAAGTGAAAAGTTATTTTCAATGCTACATATGTCTTTTGTGGCAATTTAAGATGACAGAATAGTTTCCCAGTGAATAGAAGTTCACACAGTATCTTTCAATCAGGACCATACAAGCTATATAGGTAGTAAAATTACTTAGTGGGAGGGATAACTATGTAAGCACAACACCAGTGAAATTTCAAATTCAAAACCAAAGGCTTAGTTAGCTAAATGTAAGGTAGAAGCAGCATGTATGTGGAGGTATATAGAAGACAATATGCTGTGAAAGCTACAAAAAGTATTTTTTCATTTTAATACTGATATATATATATATATATATGTGTGTGTGTGTGTGTGCGTATGTGTGTGTGTGTGTGGTAAGTCATTTGATGTCTCACAAGCAGTTCCATATATAAGAGAGCATTATAATAAAAGAGATAACAAGTTCAGTAAAATAAAAAACAGTAAATATGTAATTGTAGTCAGTTTAGTTATGCATCTGAAACACATTAGTTCATAATCCCTCAATATCCCCCTTTCTCCTACACACAGAAACATAAAGTAGTTCAAACAAAATTCATGCTGTCATACAAGTAATTTAATATTCAAATTAAAAGGAATGCTTATATAAAACCTTTAGGGTCTTAAGAAATTAGAAGTGGATATAAGTAGATATGAAATTAAAAGCATGAAAGAAAATCAGCATAGGAACAAGCACCCTTAAATTTTCTAAAAACGCTTCCCAGAGGAGTTTATTTTTGCTAGCTGCAATTATACTGTGTTCATCATGTCTGGCTTCACATTAGTTATTTTTTTTTTTTTGAGACAGGGTCTCACTTTGTAGTTCAGGCTAGCTCTAAGCTCACTATATAGCCCAGGCAAACCTCGAACTCAGCAATCCTCCTGTCTCTGCCTCCGGAGTGCTGCGATTATAGGCGTGAGCCACCACGCCCAGCACTGTGGTATGTGGTATTGATTGCTGGTGGGCGTGAGTCTCCACGCCCAGCATTGTACGTGGTTACCGGGGATCAAACTCAGGACCTTGGGCTTGCGAGGCAGGCGCCAGAACCACTGAGCTAACCCTCCGGCCCCATTATTTTTTAAAATACTTTATGAATGTTATAGTTTATATCTAGATGAAGTAGTATAGATACTTTAGCAGTTTTCTATTTCTTCAAATATTTCATAGATCTTTAAATAAGTCATTATTTTTGTATTTAATGTGTCACAATATTTATATTTATTACGAGTCAGTTTTGTTGATTTTGTTAGTCAGAGCTTCGCGATTTCTTCTACATCTAGTCTGTTGACATACAGTCTTTCATAGTATTGTTGCATAGTAACTCTTATAATTTTAGTGAATTTGACATCTTTCTTTCCTGACTCAGTAAAGTGAGGGTTTTCTTTATTAGCGATTATAAGTAAAAGTTTTTCAATTTTCTTCATATGTTTAAGGAACCAGCATATCACTTTGTTCAGTTATTTTTTAAATTTATTTTTGTTTTCATTTTTGCCTTAACCTTTAGTATTTACTTTCAGAATAAAGATCTCAGGAAATGTAAGCCTTCCCCCTGATGTATGTATTCTTTCCTGAAGGACATATGTATGTTGCTTAATACAAAAAAATAAATAAAATAAATATCCACAAAACCATACCAACATACATAGTTGAATGAATAAATAAATGAGGGAAAGTTGGTTTTTACAGCATGATTTCAAATGATAAATATGGCAGAATGAGACAATTTAAAATTATCATTAGATATCCATGAAATAGTTGTTGTATCAAGGTTTGCTGATAATGCTGAACTTACCAGGCAAAAATGTAAAGAGATATAGGAAATTTTCACTGTCTTATATGTTCTATTCTTTAATATATATTTTAATTAGAGGGTGGAAAACTTCACATTGGAGTAGAAGAACCTAGTACCCATGCCAGTAACCAGGTGATACATGTTAGCAACCACAGAGTAGGACTTCCTATTATTATGTATACAGAAACATAACACTGCGGTATTCTTCTGGAAAGTAATCACATTTCATCAATTTACTCTATACTGAAGGTATCTGGTGTGGGAACCAGGGGAAGGGAACCTAACTAGAACCTTTTATTAGGTTCTAGTCTCCTGTGAGTCAGTGGCACACGGAGAAGTAATAATTAATAAGTAGGCAGAAACGAGGTTCACAGAAGCTAAGTTTGGGCCCGATCCATGCTACTCTGGGTAGCAAAAGACCCCAGGCCCCAGCCCACCACACCTTTTATTCAGCACCTCTTGAGTAACAGAATGTAACAGCCCTGTGAGCCGGGCAGACACCTCCCATAGTCCTAGAGACATTATGCAGATGAAGATCCCGCTGGGCAGGGCAGACACCAGCAATGGAGTAGTTCAGCCTTGAAGCATCACAGCATGTGGGATGACCAGAGTCTTTGTTGTTAGCAAAGGTGAAGGCGAGTTGAGTCCAGAGTCCATCTGCACCAGGAAGGCCTGATCAATTTTGACCTTCCAATTATTTCTCCCAAAACATGTTCCCAACAATCTGGCTAGTATTCTTCAAATGTATCATGCACATAAAGGGCAAAGAAACACCAAAACCACATCATAAATTGAAAACAACTCTGGAGATATGACAACTAAATGTAAGAAAATAAAATCTTGAATTAGGTTCCATACAGAAGAAGGGCATTATTGAAACTATTGGTGAAACACAAATAAGATTTGTAGTGCATTGTTTGGTAAGGACATACATTTTTTTGTTTGTTTTTTAGTTTCTACAATTGTTCTATGGTCATGTAAGTTGTTGTCCTAGGGAAAACCAGGTGCATATTACATAAAAGTTGTTTGGAGCTACTTTTGCAACTTCAAAAGTAAAACAACAACATATCTTGTATGCTGTATGAGGATTTCAAAGCATTCTTGAAACATCCTGTTTAAATAAAATCAAATTTGATAATCATGATTTGAATTTCTCTTTTTCAAGATAAATCATTTAAAATTTTTAAGTTTCCTTCACATAGTTTCCCTCTCTCTCTCTCTCTCTCTCTCTCTCTCTCTCTCTCTCTCTCTCTCTCTCTTTCTTTTCCTTCTTTTTCTTTTATTTTGGTGTGGTACTGGGGATTGAACTCAGGTCCTTGTGCTTCTAGGGAAGGCACTGTACCACTTGAATCAAAACACTGGACTTACACATATTGTTTTTAAACACACCATTCATCTTTGTTGTTCTGCCAGATACACCTATCTCAATTTTCTCTTATTGCTGAGATAAAATACATAACATCCAAAGTTAAAGCAAGAAAGCCTTATTTAACTCATGTTTTTTACAGATTTCGGTCTATAATGAGCTGGCTCCACAGGGGAGTGGCATGGCAGACAAACGTCATAGAGTAGAGACATTTCATGGTGAGCAGAATGCAGCAAAGCAGACAAGTGACCTTAGCAGCTTCTTCCTGCCATTTTTATACTCTGTCTAGGCTACCAGCCTAAGGTGATGGCAAAGTAATCAGTGGACTGATTTAATAATCACACACACTCTGTCCTAGCATCACACACTCTAGATTTAGCTACCTCTAAAAAAGGACAACCTATGACCATATAAGACTCACTTCCATGGTCTACTGACTGCCATCCTTGGAGCCTTGCAAGAGTGTCTTTGTCTGTGCTGCAGAAATATGTCTTACTAGATGAATAAATCAAGCCCCTGGTAGCTAAAAACTGAGTTTAGAAACATAAGGTGGAAGCATGGATTCTAGAATATGATAAAAATAAGAATTTCTGGAGAAAAATCATACTTTCAAAGAAACTTAACAGTAAGGAATGTCATGAATCTTCTCATTATCTTAATGCCTTTCTGTCTAGTTGTTTTTTGAAGTGTGAAGAAAGCATGTATACAACATAGAGCCATAACATGATATGAAATGTGCAGCTGACATGTTTTCTAATTTCATCCTTATTCTTATGGGTAGCAATATTTTATGATGTCAAATAGAATTTAATTAAACAAATACATTTCCCTGTATTCATTTCACTTATATTTAGTTTTTAATTTAACCTCTAAGAAACGACTGCATGTGAACTACAGCAATTTGTGTATAGCCGAATATTACACATTTTGGTAAATATCAGTAACTCATAACAGGTGGTAGTAAAGAGACTCTAATTCTCCTTCCTTAGAACCTCACCACCAATGATATTTCAAGTCATGAACAGTATTCTGCTACATATGCTGGACTTATTAGAAACTTCACCCCTTTAGACATTTCACTAAACATTCTTCTGCAAATCTCTTAGTAAGGGTTATATTGCAGAATTCTCTGTAAGTGGCTGAATGCAAGAATCAGACATAAATCCTTGACCTAGAGCAACACTCAAACAGGTTCAGTGTCTTGGCTTCTCTCCAACCACCTGTTCCAATTCATGCAAAGATGGAAAATAAGAACATATCTTAGCAGACTCTTCTACATTGAATGCCATTCAAGTGAACAATTGAAATCATTCCTGACATTATAGTAATTAAGAAATCAGCTAGTCCTGATTAGAGATAAGGATAGTTGAACGGTGCTGGTAGATGTTGAATTTCTGAATATATGATCTGAAATATTAAGTAACTGGGTCCAGCAGTGTATACTCTTGACTAGCGGCTTCAAATGCTTATTTGGAAATCTCTAGCATGTAACCTAAAAATCAACATACATATATATTAGGCATTTAAATCATATGCTATAAATTTTAAAGAAAGTTACAGATAATTTTAGACATTTTCTTATAAACAATAATTAATTTGCTAAAACAGAACTAACCCCTATATGAGGACACCACCCCAGGGAGGTCACTTTACTTGGCAAATTGTAGAGTGCCTGTGGCTGTGTACTTGGCTGATACAGTCCCAGCTTCTCAACTCTAGGCCAATTTTGAGGTTTAACTCTGTAAACAAACAAGGATTACAGGAAGACTAAATTTTATCTGTTACTATGGCATATTGTTGTATTTGAGCCTCTGGCAATTAACTCTCAAAATAATGAGGATATTCTTCATATTCATCAGCTGTTATCACAGCATTAATTGGTTTTAAAAGAAAAAATTCCTTTGCTTAGTCCACAACTTTATGGCTTACACATGAGAGGGTCTACAGATCTAGGCTAGACTTGGCTGTCTCAGATTCAACCCTCATGTCTTCTTTAGGATGAAGACTGAAGGTATAGGTGTGGATGAAATTTCTTTTCATGACTATGTGTGAGGTACAAAAAGACAAATGGAAACATACGGGGTTATGTGGGGTCTGAATTTTGAACTGACTCTAGGTCACTTCTACCAACTTTCCACAGACCAGGGCCAGTCAACAAGCCAAGAGCAGGAAGTCAAGGAGCAGGAAGGTATCCTGTTCCCATGATGAATCCATTCAAGGCAGATGGATTCAGGGAGGTTTGCAATATTTAAGCCAGTGATTCAGCATATTATCATTTCCACACATGCAAAAACATTCTCTTATCCCTCACTGGATTAATATTTACCTTTGTTATATCTGTTAAAATATTATTGACTAAGAAAGAAATCAGCATTTTATATTTTCCATTTCATGTACACACTTGTACAAAAGTTAGGATTAAATATATTTATTTTATAAAATGTGTTAATTAATGAAGCAATCAAAGTTGAGCACCAAATATACACATTTTTTAAAAAGAATACAAGAAATAAAAAATAGGTATAGGTGGTTTCTGAAGGACTTTGAGGTAATGGGACTTTAGCTTTAAAGCTTTAGGTAGAAGTAACATCAAATATTGCAATAAAGTATGATGATTTGAAACCATCAGCTTTTGACTTCAATAGAAATCCTAGTAACAATATTTGCTTTCATCATCTTACATTTGTTTTGTCCACTGGCAAATGAACAAGACAAAACCTATATTATAAGCTAAAGTTTAAAAACATGGCCTTTAATCCTGGAATGGTGGTGAATGCCAGTAATCCAGCCAGATGGTAGCACAAGCCTGTAACTTTAGCACCCTGGGAGACCAAGGTAGTCTGAACTCACCCCAGGCAGCTCAATCATTTAATGAGTTCCTATCTCAAAATGAAAAGTAGAATGGTCTGGCGATGTACCCCAGTGAGGAAACCCTGGGTTCAACTAATACTACCATTTAAAATAATGCAATTTATACCCGACATCGTTAAGTTCCAAAACAATAGCTAGCTGAGAGCATTAGATCATTTGGTAAGACTGTATACCTCCCCTCCATTGGGGAGTTCTGTGCGTGATTTTTCCACCATTCTATTTTCTGCATTAATGTCTTCATCAGCTGGCTTTGGTAAAACCCTTTGTAATAATAGATTTCAAAATGCAAGCTATAAGGAATCATTTCTATTTCCATTATCTGTTCTATAATGCAACTAGTTGCAAACTATCAAAAAATCACTTTCTCTAATGAAATGATGAGATGCATTCTAAATGGAAGAGAACCAGATAACTTGGATAGAACATTTATGCCCCCCACTTTGACCACTTATTGTATGATTACATTTTCCATTTGATTGTAAGAACCAAGATGGACCAGGCTGAACAGTAGTTTATTTTCTGCAGTATCTTTCACTGAAAAAACTATTCTCATTAGAAATCAACTCAAAAGCATGCCCACACTTCCAAAATAAAACAAGACAAATAAGCAAATACAATAACCCAAATACATGTAGGGTGAGTTTACATAAGCATCACTCTGACTCTGGGTTGAAGTTTTCTCTATAATGACTTCCTTAGGGGACAATGTTAGTCACTACGTATTCCACTTAGTGAAGGAGCTAGAAGATATTGGAACAACTTCCTGTAAGGGTGCTTCATCATTAATATGGTAGAAAAGCTAGAATGGAAATGGAGGAGTAACATGAAAAAGTTTCGGTGAACAGGATAAAACAGGAGTGAATGATGAGAGCAGTAGAGAACATTGTAGATAACCAGTATGAGGCTCAGAGGAGGAGAGGGAAAGTTACTTATTGTTGTTTTTTATTTAAATCTAAGATTTTTTTCTTCAGGTATTGTTATTCAGATAATTTATTAAAATATTGAGAAATGATTTACCAATGAGACTTGTGTAAATACTTATATAACAAATAGTATTATAAAATTTCAATCTCTGGTGTTGAAGGACTTATCTTCCACTCTAGCAGATATTCTAGACACATTTCTCATTGTCACACTGTACCACTTAGTAAATCAGCCTCCCAAACCAATATGGAATTACTAATCAACAGTTCACTTTATTCTCCCAGCAGACATCATTTACGTGACATAACCCCTTCTCTGAGTACCTTGTCTGTTGCGTAACAACCTCCTAACTAATCTCATTGCTTCTACTTGTCACTTTATACAGAAATGTATATATACTTTTTATCCACAGAGACTGTTTGAAGTACTCCAGTAGAATCACATCTCATACAGAATAAAATGCCAACTATTATCAGTCTTACGTGGTTTGGCACTTGGCTATCTCCCTGCTTCATTTCTTACTTCAGTTATACAACGAACTTGTTCCTGTCTTAATATGTTTGTATATCTTGCTCTTTCTGATTCAAATAATTTGGATCATTTTCTCCTTTCAGCCTTTTATTCAAAGCCTAATGTTTAATAAGCCTTTTCCTATCTAGTTAACTTATATGTCTATACCCTATCCAAGAGCGGACATCGCTTTCCACATTATCTTCTTGATTTCTTTGTAGAGTATTACGTTCTGCAATTCACTTGCCTATTATTTTGCTCACTTTATTTTTGTGACCCGTCCTTTAGGAAACTACAACTTCATTAAGATTGAGGACTATGCTCTTCTCTGCCAGTACTCAGTGCCTCAAAAAGCAAAATAAATTGCTAAGTAGGTTCCATTGTTCCAGTGCAATAATTATTTCTCTTTTAATTCCCTCATCCCACTATATTATTATGCTATTATATCTAATATATTCACTAAATTTCAAACCTGGAACAGGAGAACAAGTGAGCCACACATCTATGTCATTATGAAATAATTAAACAACCTAAAAAAGATAATAAAAGATGGAGCATATGGGGGAGATGAAGACCAATTGATAATTTTTGTTTGCTGTCATCAATAGGTGCAATGAAGAAGATTAACCAAATAACACTGTTATAAGGTAGGACCTCCCACTCTAATAAATGAAAACTGCTTATGAAACCAAGAGTAATTGATCAGAGGGAAATTTTTCCAAATATTTGCACACAGATTTATAAAAATGGCTACTTTATTATACCAAGGGTTTTATAAACTTTAGTTGGATATCTAAAGTGAAAAAATCTATATATGTATGTACAATTTACTTATATTAGTGTCCTCCATTCAGTATTGGAACCCAAATGGATAAGCCTCAAGAGACAAGCTTTGCATATTCAGACAGACTAATAATACTTTGAATTTCACACAGTTAATATTCATGAAGTATTGAAAATTTCTCTGAAAGAAAGCCTCTTATCCTGACCAGATTGTGGGACAATGTAAATAGAAGCAGAACTTTCATTGATGTACAAGATCATGGCATTTGTTTTAGCATATATCTAGATGCACCCACAAAGCCTCCTGTGTTCATAGAAAGGTCTTTTAAAATTGGTTGGATCGAAGGTGTGTAAATAAAAAGCAAGTGTATATGATAATTAAATTAGTCCATGATAGATTTAGCATAGTTTTGGGTATGAGTAATAGGAAACTCACTTTGGGTGTGGATGACACCAGCCAGGAGACATATAGCCAGAATGGAATAAAAGGGAAAGGAAGGCTCATGACTTGTGAGTTCTTGTTTGCTCTTCCAGGGACTGTTTCTCCTCTGCCATGCTGTTCTGCCATGCCACCCAGTCTTGGAGATAGGTGAATAAGGACTGAAACCTCTACAAACTTTGGGCCACAACTAGCATTTCCTCCTTAAAACTTGGGTTCTGGGAATTGCATCTGAACAATGAGAAAAGCAGCAAGACATTTTTAAAAGAAGATCCTTGTGATCTACTCAATCTATTTTGTCATTGCCATTAAAATGTATGTTAAATACTCACAAAACAAGATGAAGACTGGAAAACATCCATCACAAATTTTCTTTCTGTGCACCTGGAGCTTCATGGTAAGCAATAAACTCTTGGTTGTTGCTTTCTATTCTGTATCCAAGAGTGCTCTTTTTGTAGGCCTCTTAGGAGATGTCCTGAAAACATACCATAGCATCCATAAGACAAGCACCTCTTCCTTCTGTGTAGGTATTTTCCAAAATTAAAATAAGGATCTGTTTCCTTGACAAAGTTGGCGTCTAGCAAGAGACTAAAATTTTTGCTTTTGTTTTAAATTTAGTAGAATCAGTTTATTGATAGAACCAATAGGTAAGAATGATCAATTTTATAGATTTCTGTAATTTCAAGAAGAGTAATGAATACTGACAGAATAAATCTTAGACACAACTGAGATGCAAAGTTTTAAATTCAGTTTATTTTGAATTTCCTTTCTTTTTTTAATCTTAGCCTTGAAATTCTAAAGTCTCAGGTCTTCAATAGCTTCTCAGAATAACATCATTTTTCAACCCATAACTTTTCAGCTTCCTTGCCCATCTAAATGTCCATGGTCTCTGTGCCTGTTTCTCACAAACTATTATAATGAAAACCCTTATGATGCACTGAATAACAAGAATGTGGTCGTTATTGTGCTATTGTGAGAAGATTACAGATTTTACAATAAAACTCATTTGATGTCTATTCTGCCACTCACTGGTCAGGTAGTCTTGAAAATTTTCTTTGAACCTTTTATTTGTAATATAAAAGCAGAAAGTATATCCAGTCTAGCCAGTTCATTGTGTGACTCAAAAACACAATCTTTGAAGATGACTAAGTGCTCTACAAGTGTATGATTGTTCTAAAAAAAGAAAGAAAGAAAAGAATTGCTTCAGGTTAACAATATGAAATACAGTTACCAAAGACCAAACTCAGTTTCCTGAAATCTTGTGCTTCCTGTTCTTCTTATGTCAACCACTAAGTTTTGTTGCCCCCAAACTCTTCTTTCATGTATATAAAAGATACACTGTTCTGGGTTTTCACATGACCCTTTTTATGTCCTGGAAAGCTTCACACAAAGCACAGATCTTCAGAGAACAAACAAAAATATTCTCTGATGTCCCCTACATCCCAAGAGCATCTGTATTCTCTCTACCATGGAAAATCCATAGGAAGTAACATTTGTCCAATATATTTTAAAATTAATTTTTAAGAATAAAGCTACATTTAAAAAGAATAAAGCTACATAAACATGATTTGCTGAGTATATGTCATTCAATTTCTTTCCTCATCTCTCACTTAAAAATTGTGGAAAAATATTTGAGATTAGAACACACTATTATGCACTCCATTTGTTAAACTCAACACCCCATCCTATAACCTCTTTGCTCCTCTCCTGAAAATATCAGCTGTTGGATGTTTAGAGCCAGAAAGAGCTGGGAAGAATCATTGTAATGCCCCTGTAACAATTATCACACTCAGGAGAGAAAGCAGAACACATTTATAACATGATGCACACCACAGTCATATAACCCTTGGGAATATTCTTTGCTAACCGCAATGCTTACAGAAAGCATAAGAGCTCTATACAGAAGGCTGACATTTTCTTCCAAGATGGTGAAGTCACTAGTACTTAGGCTCTCTCCTTCCTAACATAACAATACGTGTACAGTAAGAGACTGAGTGTAGGAACACAGGCTCCCATGCAGTGCCGAAAAGGAGACAGTGAGCCCAAGACATAGAATCTCATGGTCTATCCTTCCTATTGAAAGACAAATTTGCGGGGGCCGGAGATTAGCTCAGTGGTTCTGGTGCCTGCCTCGCAAGCGCAAGGTCCTGAGTTCGATCCCGGTAACCACATAGAATGGTGGGCGTGGTGACTCACGCCCACCAGCCATCAACACCACATACCACAGTGCCAGGCGTGGTGGCTCACGCCTGTAATCCCAGCACTCGGGAGGCAGAGACAGGAGGATTGCTGAGTTCGAGGCTTGCCTGGGCTACATAGTGAGCTCAGGGCCAG
>PVIC010022456.1:0-20888 GCA_004025085.1 Thryonomys swinderianus | reverse complement strand
TATGGACAGGAGAGCAGGGTCATCTGAATCCAAATTTTCTCTTTTGGGAAGCAGTGATTGCTACATTGTTTTCCATTCCTACAATCTTCCCAAATTCTAGCACAACAAATAAGTTCTGCAGGATTTCAAAAAATATCTTGACTGTTTCCATATTCTGGGGAAAGTATTTTCCTGAGCAGTAAGATGAAATCCAAATATCCCCCCTGTCTCTCAGAGAGAAAGAGGACATGAGCTTTGATGGCTAAGAGAGGATTCTGGTCCAAGAAGCAAGCGGGAACTGATGTTCTGGTTTCCCATAATACAAGCTCTGACCCTGGCTCACCCCAAAAAGGATCACCCCATTGTGTAACTGGATGTCCTGGCAGTCATAGAGGGAAAAACACTTGCCTTCTAATGGTTCTTCCCTGAGAATTCAAACTCACCGACATTCAAGGCCCATGCAGTTTAAGAGGGTGGAAAATTTAGAGAAGGCTCCAAACCCATAAAAACCAGTCTCAGAATTAGAGGCCTGGAGGACACATTTTCTGAGGAAGGTCAAAGATATCGGGTTGTTTTGCCAGAAGTGCAATGATGTGGCAATTTAACGATGGTTCTTGTGATATACTGAGACTGGCAACTAGACGCTCCTTGCTCTACAGGACAGGAGAGAGGAAACTGGTCAGCCATCATGAGGAACCGGTTTCTGTGGAGGCAGTGAAAAGGGGCTGGCCATTACCAGGGTGTGTCTACACAACTAGACTTCCACTCAAGGTGCTTCAAAACTACAAGTAAGGTTCAAAGAGTATTTTGGCATATGCTTGTAATTCCAGCATTCTGGGTGGCTGAGGCAGGAGGATTACAAATGCAAACCTAATATGGCCAATTTAGCAAGATCTTGTCTTAAAAAATAAAACAATTGGGCCAGAGATTTAGCTCAGTGGTTGCAGTGCCTGTCTGGCAAGTGCAAGGTCCCTGGTTCATCACCAGCACGGTGACTCACACCCACCAGCACTCAGTACCACATACCACAGTGCCATGGTGGCTCACACCTATAATCCCATCACTCAGGAGGCAGAGGCAGGAGAATTGCTGAGTTTGAGGCTTGCCTGGGCTACACAGTGAGCTCATTGCCAGCCTGAACTGCAAAGCAAGACCCTGTCTCAAAAAAGTAATAAAATAAAATAAAAAATTTAAAAACTTACATCTCTTTAGCAAAGAAAAGATACAGTATTTGCACATCTGTGATCTATTTATTTCACTTATGAGTACTGAAGACGTAAATGAGTTCTAGAATGTATGATACGAATTCAAGTCCTCCTCAAAGGAAGGGCTGGAGATTTAGCTCAGTCCCTGGTAACCACAAACAATACCACGCGCGGTGACTCACACCCACCAGCAATCAGTACCACATACCACAGTGCCAGCCATGGTGGCTCATGCCTGTAATCCTAGCACTCAGGAGGCAGAGGCAGGTGAATTGCTGAGTTTTAGGCTTGTCTGGGCTCCAAAGTGAACTCAGAGACAGCCTACAAAGCAAGACCCTGTCTCAAAAAAAAAAAAAATTCAAAGAGAAAAGAGGGCTAGGAGTAACAAGGGGAAAGAAAAAAATGTGACGATTAAAAAAAAACAGAAACAAAGCTTACTTATATAGGGGACTGGGGGTTGTAGGATGGGAAGGGGATTGAGAAAAAAGGAGAAGTCATGTCATATACTAATACAAATTCTCAGTGTTGAGTGTGATCATGATATGTATATAAAATGTACTAAATTAAAATCTAAAATGGAGGGGCCGGAGATTTATCTCAGGGGTTCCAGCACCTGCCTCACAAGTGAAGGCCCTGAGTTCGATCCCAGTAACCACATACAATGTTGGGCGTGGTGACTCACGCCCACCAGCAATCAATACCACATACCACAAATGCCAGGCTTAGTGGCTCAAACCTGTAATCCCAACGTTCGGAAGGCAAAGGCAGGAGGATTGCCGAGTTCCAGGCTTGCCTGGGCTACATAGTAAGATCAAGGCCAGCCTGAACTACAAAATGAGACCCTGTCTCAAAAAAAAATTTTTTTTTAATTAAATTTTTTTTTAATTTAACAAAAAAATTGGGCCAGGGATTTAGCTAAGCAGCACTGCCATCTGCCTTGCAAACTCAAGGTTGTGAGTTCATTCCCTGGTACTGCCAAAAACATAAATAAATGTAAGATAAAATAGTAGAACCAGGGGTTTAACTTAATGGCACCAAGCCCATCAGCCAAGCACAAGGTCCTAAATTCAAGCCCCTGTATTAAAAAAAAAAAGAAAAATATATTAAAAATAAATAAATAGGGCCAGAGATTTAGCTCAGTGGTTCTGCCCCTGCCTAGCAAGTGCAAGGTCCCTAGTTGGATCCCGGTAACCACATACAATGATATGATATTGGGCGTGGTGACTCACGTCCACCAGCAATCAGTACCACATACCACAGTGCCGGGCGTGGTGGCTCACGCCTGTAATCCCAGCACTCGGGAGGCAGAGACAGGAGGATTGCTGAGTTCGAGGCTTGCCTGGGCTACATAGTGAGCTCAGAGCCAGCCTGAACTACAAAATGAGACCCTGTCTCAAAAGAACAACAACAACAACAAAAAAGTGATCTGAGCTGTGAGGATTTTAGTTGATCTGGAAAATTCTTAGGGTTCACTCAAGTTAATAGATGCTTCTTTCTTCTGTCTTCTTCCTTCCCAACTACAGCCTGCTTTTCTCCCTCCTTTCCTTCCTTTCTGCCTTCCTTCCTTCCCACCTTTTCTTTTCCTTTCTTCTTTTAACTTACCTACCAGGGAAATGGGAGTACCAAGATGTTCCTTAAGGGACACGAATATTCCCTTGTCCTTTGAGTCTCTGGATCACTATGCATGACAGAAACTGTATTCTAAATCAATGTTAAAACCCTTAAATTACAGAGATGCAATATTTGACATTTCAACTAATGACTTTCCCTACTTAAGAGGCTGAAGGTGCAAATTAGTATAATAATTAAAATGTGTCACGCCTGTAATCCCAGCACTCGGGAGGCAGAGACAGGAGGATTGCTGAGTTCGCGGTGGCTTGCCTGGGCACCATAGTGAGCTCAGAGCCAGCCTGAACTACAAAGCGAGACCCTGTCTCAAAAAGCAAAAAAAAAATAATAATAATAATTAAAATGTGCTTGGGGAAGAAGGAAAGTCACATCCTCCAAGAACTTACAAAGAATGAGGGGCCACAGAGCTCATGGAAAAATATCACCACCTCAGCTCTAAAGTTAGCTCTCCTCCTCTTTAAATTTTTCTAACGTCTCTCAAATTTATCAGTTCACTGGATGCCTTGGTACACATTTGAAATCCCAGCTACTTGAAGGCAATTTTGCAAGACTCAATAAAAAAAAAAAGCTACCACCGTGAGTATATATATATATATGTGTGTGTGTGTACACATGCATGCATGCTTATGTGTGTATGTGTGTGCACGTGTGTGCCCTACATTACTGAGAAGCTTCAACACTGAGTTATATCCCCAGACCTTTTTTTATTTTGATAGAGGGTCTTATTAAGTCACTAAATTGCCCAAGCTGAGCTCAAACTTGGGATCTTCCTGTCTCAGCTTCCTAGAGGACTGGGATTATGCCAGCACCATGTCCAGTTGCTGTCTTTCATCAGTTTTCACAATGTTGCAGATGGAACTCAGGGCTTTGTGTATACTGAGCACACTGTCCACTGCTAAGCTACACACCAACCCGTGCTTACTTTTTCATTTTATAAAGGAACATTTCTGGTCCTAACATGGTAAATGATCTGTGAGAATGAAAGAAATTATAACCGTGAAGAGCTGATAATAAGACTGAGGCTGCCAGGTGTGGTGGCTCACACCTGTAGTCCCAACACTCAGGAGGCAGAAGCAGGATTGCTGTAAGTGAAAGGCTTGCCTGGGCTCCATAGTGAGTTCAAGGCCAGCCTGAACTACAAAGCAAGACACTGTCTCAAAAAACTAAAAAAAAAAAAAAAAAAAAAAAATGACGGAGGCTGAGACTGCTCCTAGAAGGATTTCACTTTCTGTCGACAGCTGGACAAAGGGAGACAGTGTGCTCATTACATGAGAGCAGGAGATTTATATCATGCCAAAAGCTCAAAGTTGATTTATAACAATAATTATTTTGTTTGCTTTTTGCTTTGTTTCCTTTTTTTTTTCTTGTTCAGCCAAACCCAACTTTGTCATTTATACCAAGCTATTGTTTATGATAGGCCAGGCTTTCTGATGAGGACTTGTAAATCTCCATCCTTCCAATCCCTGCCAGATTCCATTTGCAACACTAAAGCTCACAAGGTGGGCTCATCCCCTCCCAGAACTGGGAATTGAACCCAAGGCTTTTGAACTGCTAGGTCCCTAGCCCTTTTTATTTTTTATTTTGACTAAATTGCTAGGGGTGGGCCTGAACTTTCAATTCTCTTGCCTCCACCTCTGAGAGTACAAGGCTTATGGAAGTGCACCACCACACCGGGCTTTTCCTTTCACACCTGGGAGCTCTGCTTTTTCTGGGAATAAGATAAAACTGCTCTTCTATCCATATATATATATGTGTGTGTGTGTGTGTGTGTGTGTGTGTGTGTGTGTACTGTCCTGGACATTCATTCTGAGTGTGAGGAACCCACTAAAACACTGGAAAGCAGTGAGAAAAACCACTGGTGGGGCATTGTCCAGACCTCTGAGGAGTGCAGGGACCATAAGGCCCTGCTGTCTTTTCTTTCTCTTGGACCCACAGCGCCATCTCTTGGCCTCCTGTTACTAATTCTTGATGCAGGAATATGAAAAGATTTTAGAGTGCAGTAAAAATTGTCTCGCACTGCTGTAACCATCATTGTGAAAGTGAATCTTTAATTCAGCAAGTCTCCTTACTTGGGATTGGCTCCTGGACTTCAACAGCAGTGAGGAACCCCCACACACACCTCAAGCCACTGGATTGATTGATTGATTTTCAAATTTCTTTTCAGACAGTCTCGCTTTGTAGCTCAGGCTGGCCCTGAACTCACTATGTAGCCCAGGCAAGCCTCGAACTCACAGCAATCCTCCTGCCTCTGCCTCCTGAGTATTGTGATTACAGGCATGAGCCACCACGCCCAGCACTGTGGTATGTGATACTGAGTGTTGGTGGGCATGAGTCACCACGCCCGGTATTGTTGTATGTGGTTACCAGGGATCCAACTCAGAACCTTGCACTTGCTAGGTAGGTGCCAGAACCACTGAGGTAAATCTCTGGCCCAATTCATATATATTCACTTTAATTCCTGTACACCCCTAACTTTGAGGCCCTTTCTGGGTTTTTTGTTTGTTTTTGTTTTGTTAGTGTACTACAAATTACAACCAATATCGTATCTAAAAACTGAAAACCTAGCAGGTAACTACAAGGGTAGCCAAGTAGTCTTGTTAAAGATCCACATTGTGGGGCCAGAGATTTAGCTCAGTGGTTTCGGCACCTGCCTCGCAAGGGCAAGGTCCTGAGTTCGATCCCGGTGACCACATACAGAGCTGGGCATGGTGACTCACGCCCACCAACAATCAATACCACATACCATAGTGCCGGGCGTGGTGGCTCATGCCTGTCATCCCAGCACTCGTGAGGCAGAGACAGGAGGATTGCTGAGTTCCAGGCTTGCCTGGGCTACACAGTGAGCTCAGGGCCAGCCTGAACTACAAAGCAAGACCCTGTCTCAAAAAAAAAAAAAAGATCCACATTGTGAAACTGTTCCACAGGCCAGGTGAGAAGACAGTAAACAGAAAGGGAAAACAGGTAATTTGGAGGGAAAAAAATTCCATGTATGTATCCATTCAGGATACATCTGTTTATTGTGGGTTTTTTTTTTTTTTTTTGAGACAGGGTCTCACTTTGTAGTTCAGGCTGGCTCTGAGCTCACTATGTAGCCCAGGCAAGCCTTGAACTCAGCAATCCTCCTGCCTCTGCCTCCCGAGTGCTGGGATTACAGGCGTGAGCCACCATGCCCGGCACTGTGGTATGTGGTATTGATGGCTGGTGGGCATGAGTCTCCAGGCCCAGCATTGTATGTAGTTACCGGGGATCGAACTCAGGACCTTGCGCTTGTGAGGCAGGCACCAAAACCACTGAGCTAACCCTCCGGCCCCTGTTTTGTTTTGTTTTTGAGTCACTGAGGATCAATCCTAGCACCCTGCACCTGTCTGACAAGTTCTCTCCCACTGAGCTGCACCTCAGCCCCACATGTTAGATGACTGTTCCCTTTAGCTGGCACTTAACACTGGGAATAAATGATTCTCTGAAGAAAAAATACATGATAAAGGAGTACCAGGCCATAATGGAATTTAATTTCATAAATAGTAATATCAAATACTAGTTTGGGTACCTTGGTATTTCAGTGTCTTGGCTTTTCTAGTCAATTAAATACACTTATTGACATAAATAAGCACAATTCTACTAAAAGCAGGCAACTCTACCCAGTCAGTCACCCTTCAGTGTGACAAAAATACCTGAGATAAAGGACTGGGGGTTTAGCTCAAGTGGTACTGAGCCAACGTTGCACACACGAAGGCCAGAGTTTGATCCCCAGTACCACAAAAGAAAAAAGAAAACAAACCTGACATAATCAACTTAAATGGAAAAAAAGGCTATTTTGGCTCACAGTTTCAGAGGCTTCAGTCCGAGGTCACCTCCCAGGCTGTCTTTTGGCCTATGGCAGCAGAGTCCTTGGCAGAAGAGGCTGTACACTCAAGGAGGTTGGGAGAAAAGCTGGAGGAGGTGCCAGCACACAGCAAGCCAGGATCACAACATTCTGACTTCAAGTGTATTCTTTCAGTTTCCAAAGCTCCTCAGCCAGGGATTTAGCTCAAGTGGTACCATGCCTACCTTGCAAGCACAAGGGCCTGAGTTCAGTCCCTGGTATGGTAAAAATGAACGAAACTCAAAGGTCTTTTCTCTAGGCCTGTCTACTAAAAGTCCACCACCTCTGACAATGCCATGATCTGGGGACACATGTCTTCAGCACATGGGTCTTTGGAGAACTTTCCTGATTCAAACTACAGCCCACAGACACCCACGCATTCTTTGTGGAATCTAAGAGGGTACCCACTCTTAGAATCAATCAGATACTGGAAGTTAGAGCTGTGAGAAGACTGTTATCTCCTTGCCCCTTCGGAGACACAGTTCCTGGTCATGCCACCATGCCATCCCTCATTCCATGGCCTTCATTCAAAGGCATTCTGGCTCTGGGCACAGACCCTGGAGCAGACTACCGCTCCAAGTGAACAAGTGCCACTTAGGTACTTGGTCTTAGTTTCCTCCTCTGTCAAAGGAAAAACAAGACTTGGAAAGCTGAAGTGGGATCGTGGCTTGAGTCCAGGTGTTTGAAACCAACCTTGGCAATGTACAAAAGAGACAATAACATGAAGTTTCAGGAGCTCCTGTAAATCCCAAATGAGTAGAAGCTTTATCTACATATTAAAAGAAGGGTAGGGCTGGAGGGTTGGCTCAGTGGTTCTGGCGCCTGCCTCCCAAGCACAAAGTCCTGAGTTCAATCCCCGGTAACCACATACAATACTGGGTGTGGAGACTCACACCCACCAGCAATCAATACCACATACCACAATGCCGGGCGTGGTGGTGCACGCCTGTAATCCCAGCACTCAGGAGGCAGAGGCAGGAGGATTGCTGAGTTCAAGGCTTGCCTGGGCTACATAGTGAGCTCAGAGCCAGCCTGAACTACAAAGCGAGACCCTGTCTAAAAAAAAAAAAAAAAAGAAGGGTAAAAGTACAGGAACCTGTTAATATTTATTTATTTTTCCATGTAGAGGCCGATACATCCATTCATCCACTGAATTATTTCTTTAAAAATTCTATTAAACACTTACTGTGAGCACTTATTATAAAATGGGAAGATAAAAAACTTGAATTTCACCTACATTCATCCCCAGGGCTGAGTCAGTGGAGAAACACCAGACACCTTTTGAGCTAGCAACCTTATTCATTAATATGTAATTTAAAATTTACCTTTCATGATAATAAGGCATCTTGGCTAGATGGAATCTGAATTTACCAGTTCCTTGCCATTTCCACCCCAAAGAACTAGGTGTGTCTTTAGATTTGGATGGCACATTCTGATAGGCCATGGTGTACTGAAGAGTTGTTAAGAGGGGCTTGGATTTGAACGGGACCAGGAACCCATGGGAAAGGGGAAAGGGAAAAGCCCTGTCCTCAGTCAGAGTTCACTATTAACATCTGTGAAGGGCTGGGACATTCATGATAGTGCAGCTGGGCAGAAGGAAAATGGAGACTATGTCACAAGGGCACTGGGTAAGCAGACCCAATAGGGCTCAGCAGGCACAGAAGGAGGGTGGCTGATGGCAGTGACTCCAGACACGCAGGGCCTGCCCCTCCCACAAGACCCACCCTCTCTCCCACCTGACCCCAGCAGAGCCTGTTACCTCTGTGGAAGCTGAAAAAGCAGAACACAGGAGAAAGACATTTCCCTTTCTCCAAGAGCTGTCAGTGTCCACAGAGTCTCAAGGTCAGTAGAGTGACCCAGAGTGGCAAAACTCAAGTTTTAATTGTGCTGCCAGAAATTGACATAATTTAAATAGCGCCCTTCCATTCCTTTCTGGCTTCTGAAGCAAGAGGAAAAGTTGCTCTCTGAGTACTTCTCCATGAGCCATAGGGGCAGGCAGACCCGTTTATCCCAACTTCAGCTTTGTCTGGAGTCTCGTGTACAAACCCGCAGAGGATGACAGCACCTCAATGGGCTCTGGTG
Source organism: Thryonomys swinderianus (assembly GCA_004025085.1). Classification (NCBI taxonomy): domain Eukaryota; kingdom Metazoa; phylum Chordata; class Mammalia; order Rodentia; family Thryonomyidae; genus Thryonomys; species Thryonomys swinderianus. Next base: position 12,131 of record PVIC010022456.1, on the reverse strand, counting down.
CCAGTGTCAATCACTGATGCAGACTGTAGCGGGTACCCCTATACCTCTCCCCACAGTCCTTCCCCTCTACTTTACTGAAACTGGGAAGTCTTTCCCATACCAAAAGGAGCAACTAGGGATAGCATTTTTCTGTCCCCAGCCTGCTGCCTGTATGGAACTGGTCTCATTCTGAAATTATGACTCCCTGCTGCTCATGAGAGCAGAGTAAAAAGATGACAGACCCTGTCTCCCAACAGACATCTCTGAATGCTGAAGTAAACGCTCCACACATTGGGTTCTTATTACGTGAGATAACAACCTCCATTGTTTCAACCATTTTCAGTTGGGTGCTCTGACATCCGCTATCAAATCACTCTAACACAAAAGTATTCGTGGGCCGGAGATCTAGCTCAGTGGCGCTGCCACCTGCCTAGCAAACACAAGGTCCCTGGTTCGATCCCAGTAACCACATACAATGATATGATATTGGGCGTGGTGACTCACGTCCACCAGCAATCAGTACCACACCCCACAGTGCTGGGCGTGGTGGCTCACGCCTGTAATCCCAGCATTCCAGAGGCAGAGGAAAGAGGATTGCTGAGTTCGAGGCTTGCCTGGGCTACATAGTGAGCTCAGGGCCAGCCTGAATTACAATGCAATACCCTGTCTCAAAAAAAAAAAAATTACCCCTTAAGCTACTAATATTCTTACATGTTTTTGTGTAAATATATCTTCAACATAAGCTCCCAATGGTGGCATTCCCTACTCAGAGTTCTATGGATAAACGTCCCACGCTGAAATCTATTGCCAAAGCATTTTTTAAATTAATTTTATTGGGCTGGAGATTTAGCTCAGTGATTCCAGCATTTGCCTAGCAAGCGCAAGGTCCCTGGTTCAATCCCTGGTTACCACAAACAACAACAGGGGGAGTGGTGACTCACGACCACCAGCAAGCAGTATTACACACCACAGTGCTGGGGGTGATGGCTCACGCTTGTAATTCCAGCACTCGGGAAGCAGAGGCAGAAGATCCTGTCTCAAAAAAAAAAATTGATTTTTTGGTACATTTTATATACACATTATAATCACATTCAACATTGAGAATTTATACCAGTACATGACACATCTTGATTTTCATTCAGCAACTTTCTGAGTGGTCAGACATATATACTACCAGAAACAATGGTTTCATGTTCATTTTCCACATGCTTTTCCTGTGTGTGGCAATATTTTAAATTTGACAGTAGATAAAAAATTTTAGGGTCGGAGATTTAGCTCAGTGGTTCCGGCGCCTGCCTCGCAAGCGCAAGGTCCTGAGTTCGATCCCCAGTAACCACATACAATGCTGGGCGTAGTGACTCACGCCCACCAACAGTCAACCAGAAATCAGCACCACCTACCAGAGTGCCGGATGTGGTGGCTCGTGCCTGTCATCCCAGCACTTGCGAGGCAGAGACAGGAGGATTTCTGAGTGCGAGGCTTGCTTGGGCTACATAGTGAGCTGAGGGCCAGCCTGAACTAAAAAGCGAGACCCTGTCTCAAAAAAAAAAAAATTAAATCCTTCATCTGTGAGATTCCCATTTATTTTGTATCTTTGTACTGAATTATCTTCTAATCATGTCTACAAGGTGATTAGGAGACTAGATATCTTTTGGGGTGCTCTATTTTTTTTTTTCAGACAGAGTCTTGCTTTGTAATTCAGGCTGGCCCTGAGCTCACTATGTAGCCCAGGCTAACCTCAAACTCACAGCATTCCTCTTGCCTCTGCCTCCCAAATTCTGGGATTATGGACTTGAGCCACCACACCTGGCATTATGGTATTTGGTACCAGGGATTGAACTCAGGACCTTGCCCTTGCAAGACAGATGTTGGAAGCACTAAGCTAAATCCCCAGCCCACTGGGTGCTCTATTTTTGCACCATAAAGCAGGTAACATACTCATGCCCAAATCCATTCCTCAAAAACCTACTTTACTGCACTTGTCCCATAACCACTATTTTGCCACCAGAGGGCAGAGACATGCAGAAACAGATGCCTTAAAGGGCCCACTTATCAACAGGAAGCGCAGTTACTAACTAGGGTAAGGCAACAGAACTAATCCAGCTGGGACCAACCCCACAGGCACTGTGTTCTCAAGAATTTCCAAAAATTCTTGGCACCACTAACCCAGGCTATTCACCTCCAGATTATATAGTGAGCACAATGACTGGGACTGCCTCAGTTAAAGATGTTACCTAGGGGGCTGGAGATTTAGCTCAGTGGTTCCGGCACCTGCCTCGCAAGCGCAAGGTCCTGAGTTCGATCCCCGGTAACCACATACAATGCTGGGTGTGGTGACTCATGCAGCAATGAATACTACATACCACAGTGCCGGGAGTGGTGGCTCACGCCTGTAATCCCAGCACTCGGGAGGCAGACAGGATTGCTGAGTTCGAGGTTTGCCTGGGCTACATAGTGAGCTCAGGGCCAACCTGAACTACAAAGCGAGACCCTGTCTCAAAAAAACAAAAACAAAACAAACACAACAACAACAACAAAAAATAGCAAAGATGCTACCTAGGATGATAACCAGGAATATCTTTATCCAATTAGTGATATCTGGGTTATGTTTATTTACATATCTATAACCTCGGAATTTTTTCAAAACAGTATGTTAAATTTTAATTTTAGGTCAGAAATCTCTCAAAGCAGCATTTTAAAATTTCATTTCTAGCTGGGAGTCTATAGCTCAGTAATAATGGGACTGCCAGGCAGGCTCAGAGGCCTAGGTTTGATCCCAGCAGAGGCCTAGGTTTGATCCCAGCACTGCAAAAATAAAGTAAGCAAATAAATAAGTAAAATTTCACTTAACAATTGGCTATAGCAAATATAGCATATTATCTTTTCATCAAGTCCAAGTTAACATGTTAATTACACTTGGTTTGCACCAGAAAGAAACCTAATGTGAAGAAAAATATAATGTGATTTTTTAAATGTATATTTGAGACTTTTAGCCAGTAACTAGGGCTTAATTCCTAGAATTTTGTTTTCTGTACATTTTCGCCATTATTAGCATGCTGCTAAGGCTGAGCCCCACCCCTTCTCCACTCTCTTCCAAATAGGTTCCTTTAAACTTCTCCCAGAGTCCTGGACTGTTAATCAAGCCAATCACTACAAAAAGAAATCTCAGGGTGAGGATAGAGCTCAGTGGCAGAGTCCTTGGTTGGCAGGGGCAAGGCCCTGGACTCACTGCCAGTACTACAACAAACAAACGCCCTCTGACACTAAATCCCTAATCACTCCTATTCACTCTCCCTCACTGCTTTTAACTGGGAAAAGACTGGCCAAGCGGGATGCAGACAACTCTACCCTTACTTCTTAGGGAGTGATACTTTTTCTCTGAACATAGCTAGTAAGATGGTTTTAGCACTTGATTTCCCCCACTAAGGAGGATATCCTCCTATGCAATCCTACATAGACATAATAAACACCGTACTCAACATCATATAGGCTTACTATAAGAACCAATCACGGGCCGGAGGGTTAGCTCAGTGGTTCCGGGGCCTGCCTTGCAAGCACAAGGTCCTGAGTTAGGCGTGGAGGCTCACGCCCACCAGCCAATCAATACCACATACCACAGTGCCAGGCGTGGTGGCTCACGCCTGTAATCCCAGCATTCGGGAGGCAGAGACAGGAGGATTGCTGAGTTCGAGGCTTGCCTGGGCTACATAGTGAGCTCAGAGCCAGCCTGAACTAAAAAGCGAGACCCTGTCTCAAAAAAAAAAAAAAAAGAACCAATCATAATTTCATTAGAATGGGTACAAAACTAGGGAGAATGGCCCTCACTCTGCAAGCAGTGATGGAAGACATTGTGCATAGCAGGAACTGCTCTAGGGGCTGGGAACAGTGTGGATTAGATTCTGCTCTTTGCCCTCACACTGTCTGCACTGCAGTACTGCGGAAGATGCACAAGCAATGGTTTATCAACACAATATTAGGGAGTAACAGGTGTGAAGGAGAAGAATTAAATACAGAGGAACAGATTCTGGGCTGGGACAGACATGAGTAGCAGTCTGGAGGAAGAAGTCATGAACCACATGAAGATGTGGGGAAACTTGTTCCACATGGAGGACTTGGGCTGCAACACCTGATTGGACTGGTGATGAGCCATTTGGATCAGATGGGAAGTTAGCATCTGTCTCCCATAGTATGTTAACCGTTGCTGATACATAGCAATTGCAGGGAGGGGTTTCAAGACAACAGAGTTCATTTCTGTGTGAGACAAAGTATAGGGGATTCTAGAGTAGGCTAGAACTAACATTAAAATATTTTTTAAAAATCAATCAGCCTTGGGGGCCGGAGGGTTAGCTCAGTGGTTCCGGCGCCTGCCTCGCAAGCATAAGGACCTGAGTTCGATCCCCGGTTACCACATATAATGCTGGGCATGGTGGCTCACGCCTGTAATCCCACCACTCGGGAGGCAGAGACAGGAGGATTGCTGAGTTCGTGGCGGCTTGCCTGGGCACCATAGTGAGCTCAGGGCCAGCCTGAACTACAAAGCGAGACCCTGTCTCCAAAAAGCAAAAAAAAAAAAAAAAGCAAAAAAAAAAAAATCAATCAGCCAGGCATGGTTGTGCAAGCCTGTAATCCCAGGTTCCTGTGTTTAGTTTAATACACAGTGCACACACATAACAGTACTCATAGGCAGGTACAGACACACACTTTGCATGTATATGTGCATTTCCTAGCTCTGTCCCTCAGAGAACCCAGGAGTAAGATGGTCCCTGAGCAGGTGCACATCCAGCATGAGACACGCCTCTGTCTGCGTTGTTTTTCTCCTTTCCTTCCTTTCTCCTTCTTTCTCTTTTTTCTTCCCCCAAATCTTGTATTTGTTCATTTCTTTTATTTATTTTTTTTTGTAGTGCTGAGGATAAAACCCTGAACCTGACACATTCGAGGAAAGTGCTCTACCACTGAGCTACATCCTCAGCCCCAGGTCCAGTTTCCGGTGTCCGCATTCTCTAACCAAAGGAAACGGGAATCCCAGGAGAAATGGCTGGGGCACAGTACACAAGACTGACACTTGTGCCAGAAAGTACAGAAATATGAAACAATAACAACAACAAAAAGTAACTAAAGTACTGCAATGAAAGGTACACAGAATAGGCTAAAAAAATTTCAATGGCCAAAGTCGAACAGTTTGAACAACACAATAAATAAAATACTTGGATCATAATCCTAAGTATAAAATGAGTTTCCCAACTAATACAATAAATGATTAAATAAATTTTAAAATAGAAAAGAGCCAACTCCCAAGAAAAATCAATTCCAGGCAACTTATAAAGCTTCTCCACCCTAAGGGAGGGTGATACACTCACGTAACCAGTTTCTTGGGAGGCTGAGACAAGAGGATTGCAAGTTCAAGTTCAACCTAGTCAACTTAGTAAGATTCCACCTCTTAAGTAAAACTAGAAAGGCTAGAATATAGTTCAGTGTGAAGCCGCTGGGTTCAATCACCATATCGTGAAAAAAAGAAAAAAAGTTGGTTCATTAGTTGTAAGTGCCATGCTTATCAGTTAATAATAGGAGAAACTAGCTGGGCGTGGTGGCTCACGCCTGTAATCCCAGCACTCGGGAGGCAGAGACAGGAGGATTGCTGAATTCAAGGCTTGCCTGGGCTACATAGTGAGCTCAGAGCCAGCCTGAACTACAAAGCAAGACCCTGTCTCAAAAAAAAAAAAATTAGTAGGAGAAACAATGTGTGAGCTATAAAAAAACTAAAGTCTGAAGCTCTTTGAAAATAAAATTTGTTTTACAAGGTCAGAGAGAGCTGAAAGTGTTGCTCAGTGGTGGAGTATTTGCCTTGCCTGAGCAGGATCTGATATCCATCCACACTCAGCACTGTAAAAACAACTTCCAGGGAGTGCTGACTAATAAGGGGTGGGAACAGAAAGAGACAGAGAGAGAGGGAAGCTAAAAAATGTACACGGCATAAATTATTTTTCAGTCTTTAATTGACCTACCAGTCATGCACATGTGTTAAAACTACAGAGTGAAGGGCTGGAAGGTTAGCTCGGTGGTTCCGGCGCCTGCCTGGCAAGCACAAGGTCTTGAGTTCGATCCCCGGTAACCATATACATGCTGAGTGTGGAGACTCACACCCACCAGCAATCAATACCACATACCATAGTGCCAGGCATGGTGGCTCACGCCTGTAATCCCAGCATTTGGGAGGCAGAGGCAGTAGGAGTGCTGAGTTCCAGGTTTGCCTGGGCTACATAGTGAGCTCAGGGCCTGCCTGAACTATAAAGTAAGACCCTGTCTCAAAAAACAAAAACAAAAACTACAGAGTGAAAAATAGCTATGTAGGAAATGGGATTTTCACATAACTCAAGAAGACACCATACAGATTACTGATTAATTGCAGGAAATGAAAATATATCATTCATTAGAGAGGAAAAGTCTAAAGACTTCTGAAGAAACTCTAAATCTAATTAATTTAAATTAATCTAATCAATCTAAACAATCAGCCTTTCTATAATGGGTACCCTAATGTATACCTATCAGTATAATGAACTAACTTACTCCATTACTTGTGAAGAATGTTTGCTTAAAAAGTTTTGTGGCTCATGCCTGTAATCCCAGCACTCAGGAGGCAGAAGCAGGAGGATTTCAAAGAGCTCAAAGCTAGCCTGAGCTACATAGTGAGTTCAGAGCCAGCCTAAACTACAAAATGAGACCCTGCCTAAAACAAACAAACAAAAAATGGGTTTGGTGGCTCAAGCCTATAATCCCAGCACTCGGGAGGCAGAGGCAGGAGGATTGCTGAGTTCGAGGCTTGCCTGAGCTACATAGTGATCTCAGGGTCAACCTGAACTACAAAGTGAGAACTCCCACCCCATCTCAAAAAAAAAAAAGTTTGGCCCCAGGCTATGGACATAGCTCAGTGGTGCTGCACCTGTGTGCAGCAAGGTCCTGAGTTTGATCCCCAGTACACAAAAGGAAAAAAAAAAAAAAGTCCTGCTGAACGTGGTAACACACATTTATGATCCTAGCATTTGAGAGGCTGAGTCAAGAGAATCGCCTGCAAATTCGAGGCCAGCCTGGGCTACATGGTGAGGCCTTATCTAAAAAAAAAAAGTTTAATTATTCATGAGAAACAAACTCATAACCTGGAACACTCCACAGGAACCATTGCCAAGGAACAAAAAGAAAGGTGTATGTGAAGAGCTCTTTTGGAGAACAGACTAAAGAAAAATAATCAAATCTGAAGTGTAAATTTTGATTGGATCTTTGTTTTGTTTGGGGTTGTGTGTGTGTCTTCGTTTTGTTTTTGGAGACAGGGTTTCACTTTGTAGTTCAGGCTGGCCCTGAGGTAGTTATGTAGCCTGAGGTAGGCTCAAAATTGCAGAAATTCTCCTGCCTCTGCCTCCTGAGTGCTGGAATTACAGGTATGTGCCCCCATGCCAAGCACTGTGGTATATGGTACTGGATGTTGAACTCCAGACCTTGAGCTTGCCAGCCAGATGCAGGAAACACTAAACTAAATCTCCAGCCCCCTGATTGGATCTTTGATCTACAAAAGATATTAAAGCACTTCAGAGACACTTCAGAGAATGATTAGTCTTGATTTTCTCAGGTTGTGATGACAGCATTACCATTAATAGGAAAATGTGGTTGTTCCCAGGAGGTGCAGACTAAAGTCTTTTTAAAGTGCCATAATTTCTGCAATTGACTTAATGATTTAGCCAGAAATGTATTTGTTTCAGGGGACACAGTTAAGAAAATTCACAAAATGTTGGGGGCCGGAGGGTGAGCTCAGTGGGTCTAGCGCCTGCCTCGCAAGCACAAGGTCCTGAGTTCGATGCTGGGTAACTACATACAGTGCTGGGTGTGGAGACTCACGCCCACCAGAAATCAATACCACATACCACAGTGCTGGGTGTGGTGGCTCACACCTGTCATCCCAGCACTCGGGAGGCAGAGACAGGAGGATTGCTGAGTTCGAGGCTTGCCTGGACTACATAGTGAGCTCAGAGCCAGCCTGAACTACAGAGTGAGATCCTGTCTCAAAAAAAAAAAAAAAAAAAAAAAAAAAAAAAAAAAAAAAAAAAAAAAAAAAAAAAAAAAAAAAAAAAAAAAAGCCTCACAAAATGTTAACAGTTATGGTGATACTATGCTCAATGCATTTCAACTTTTCTAAAGTTTTCAAAATAAAAAGTTGGGAAAAACAAATCCCCTAAACATGATACATTTTAAATATTTTCATTTAACAAATGAATTCTTTTAAAATGAAAGCATAACAGAATACGTAACAGTAAAATAGAATTTTACAGGGCCAGAGGGTTAGCTCAGCGGTTCCAGCGCCTGCCTCGCAAGTGCAAGGTCCTGAGTTCGATCCCCGGTAACCACACATAATGCTGGGCGTGGAGACTCACGCCCACCAACAGTCAACACCACATACCACAGTGCTGGGCGTGGTGGCTCACACCTGTCATCCCAGCACTCGGGAGGCAGAGACAAGAGGATTGCTGAGTTCACGGCGGTTTGCCTGGGCACCATAGTGAGCTCAGGGCCAGCCTGAACTACAAAGCGAGACCCTGTCTCAAAAAATAAATAAATAAATAAATAAATAAAATTTTACAGTGAACAATAATTACAAAACCCATAAATAACAATTGGTCCATGATGCTCGTATATCAGTAGCATCGGGTTATTTTGGAAACATTGCAACCTCATTGACTGAGAACACCGGTTTAAAACTCTTCCGGGGACGCCCGAGGCACTTCCCCATCGGCTGGTTTTGACCTAGATACAGGGGCCCTGACACAAAGGTCTTTCGCCTCCACTCCCTCCCCAGGGGCCTTGTCTCCCTCCACCTGGATTGAGAAATTTACTCCGGTCAAAACACTCCTGGGAGTAGGGAAAGCAAAAAAAAGCATTTAAAAAACAACAACAAAAAAACAGTTCAAATGCACAGGTATCCTGTTTCCTTTAGTGTGGTAGCTTCAGTTTACATAATTATCACTGCAGAAGACACAGAAGCCACAGCCAGCAGGAGCTAGTGTGGGGGGTACTGTCCAGAGCGAGGAAAAAAACACAAGGCCTGGCCAGCTGGGGTAGTGTTGGGGCAAGGCCTTGTCTGGAAGTACAGCGGGGCTTTGCAGCCTAGACCTTGGTCCCTAAGGTAGAGCCTCACAGACCCCTAAAGGGAAAGTGGGGGACCCAGAAGGCTCATTCCACCTATGGGGGCTGGGGTGGGGATGCTGATGGGAAAGCCTGAACTAGGAATGGCAGAACTGCCCTCTGCCTTGTTACCTTGCAGGAAAGGCTGACTTCGCAGTACATGTCTCACTGAGTACAAGGTCAAAGCCCTACGCAGGGCGGCTCCGGCCCACCTGCTGGCACCACACTGAGCGTCCAAGAGCGCGCTAGCAAGGATGCCACATCAGGCCTTTGCTGCCCCTTCCACATCCATTAGGCCAAGGCCGAAGCAAGCTTTGTGCAGGGAGTGAGAATCAACAGTAAGCATTTGTCAGGAGAGTACTTGCCCATGGATATAGGTTGAAAGGAGGAGGTAAAAGTTTAAATCTAAAGAGTTTATCTGTTCAAAGGCCAGAATGGGGCCAGAGAAGGACAGAGTAATTTCAGCTGGATGCTCCAGTGACATTGTGCCACACATATATATATATATATTTCTTTTTGTCAAAAACATTTCATAATGGGGCCAGAGATTTAGCTCAGTGGTTCTGGCGCCTGCCTCGCAAGCGCAAGGTCCTGAGTTCGATCCCAGTAACCACATAGCATGCTGGGCATGGTGACTCACGCCCACCAGCAATCAATAGCACATACCACAGTGCTGGGCGTGGTAGCTCACGCCTGTAATCCCAGCACTCGGGAGGCAGAGACAGGAGGATTGCTGAGTCCGAGGCTTGCCTGGGCTACATAGTGAGCTGAAGGCCAGCCTGAACTACAAAGCGAGACCCTGTCTCAAAAAATAACTATTTCATAATGAATTATGTTTCTATGTACTACGTACATGACTTCACTGCAAACTTTAGAATGCATAGCCCTTGGCCCGATTACCAGGAAGTATATTGCCAGAAAAGAACTCTAGCCTGAGAGGTAATAAAACTCAGAGTCCTAAATCTCTAGCAGTCACTAAGTGGTTTTACAATTTTGTGTGCAGCCTCTCACCCCTGTGCTTCAATATCCTTATCTTTCCCTTTATCCGCTTTTGATGGTTGAGCCTAGAACCTCTAACACATTAAGCAAGCAATCTACCAGTGGACTAGCTCTCTCAACCTGTTTCCTTTGAAAAGGAAGCACTCTATCCTTCCTGCCTCTCAGGAAGATCACAAAATACATAAAATGACAATAGCTGGGTGTGGCACAGGTTTGTGATCCCACAACCTGGAGAGATTGAGGGAGGAATATGCAAATTCAAGGCTAGCCTAGGGAATTTAGTGTTATTCTGCTGCAAAATACAATCTAATTGTGGCTGATGATGTAGCTCAGTGCTAGGGTACTTGCCTTATAGCAGGAGGGTTCAGTCCCCAGTACTACAAATATATGAGTGCGTGTCTGTAACTGTAAATCAGCCTATAAACTAAATTCACTGTGTACTTTTTTTGAAGTCCAAACTATGCATGACGTTAAACTCGATTTATTTCTGGATCTTTGAGGTACCACGTGAGTGCTTTATAAGACACTACAGTGATGGAAGAGCAGGAGAACACTGTTATAGAATGAGAATTGGGTCTGCAGGCCCCTCTCCCAAATCCTGTCTTAGTCTCTTTGTTTTTTTTTCTCAATTCTCTGAGTCTCAGTGGGGCAAAGAAATAATTCTCATCTCACTCTTTTGTGTGTGGTGGGAAAAGCAATAAAATTATTTCTCCCTAAGGATGTACATGAAAACTAAAAGATTTTAAAGTTCTCTATATCTTTCCCCAAAGCATATTCACCTTCAGGAGTATACGTGCTGAAAGCACAGCTATAAATTTACATGGATTTATTTAAGGACTGCATGATGATTTCTAGCCAGATTAATTTCACTTTGAAATAGCCACTTTGGAAGCTATACTTCTTGTCTGTGATCTTTATTTTGCTTGAAACACGTATGAAACTCTTCTGGGGTTACTTTCAGAGTGGAATTATAGAGCACACAAGAAAATTCATCTTGTGGTTCCAAAGTGTTTTGAGCTCCAAAGAGTGCCCAGATGGTCTGGTTGAGTTACCTGTGGAGTAAGCTTTAAGTTGTTTCTGGAAAGAAAAGCTCTAAACAAAAGGAAAAGAACTGTCACTATAGAGAATATTCAAAAGATGGACTTTAAGTCTGGAAAGTTTTCATAATGTTCTTAGCAACAGTAGTTCCTTAGCAACAACGCAGTTCCTTAGGAATTAAAGAAACTATGATAGCTCTGAAGGTGACAATCTGATGTAAAATATTGAGATTAGCTTTTTCTTTTCCCTTTCCTTTGTTTATGATACTAGATATTGAATCCAGGGCCTTTTCACTGAGCTACACCCCCATCTTCAGTCCTCCACCCTTTCCTGAGATGGGGTCTCCCTAAATTTCTAAATTGCCCAGAGTGGGCTTGAATTTGCAATCCTCCTGCCCAAAGTGCTGGGATTATAGGAATGAGACAACATGCCCTGCTGGAAATCAAGCTTTTATATTAGTTTTGGTGCTGGGGATTGAACTCAAGGCTTTATGCATACTAAGTACACACTATACCACTAAACTACATTCCCAGTGCCAAAATTGAGCTTTTTCAATTTTATAATTATTGAATTATTGGGGGAAACACAAAATAATTAGAGAATATTTTTTAAAATAGCTTACGATTGAACTAGTGACAAAATAATACTATGTTTGCTTTTTGAGCTAATAAACTTTGAGATTAATCAGACCAACAATGACAGAGAAAAGATTCATTTGTAACCTGGACATTCAGGCATTAGCATGATGTTTTGGGGCAGAGTCTAGACTGGCTTCAGACTCCTGCCTCCAATTTCTGGAACTAGGCCTTTCTTTCTTTCCTTCTTTCTTTCTTTCTTTCTTTCTTTCTTTCTTTCTTTCTTTCTTTCTTTCTTTCTTTCTTTCTTTCTTTCTTTCTTCCTTCCTTCCTTCCTTCCTTCCTTCCTTCCTTCCTTCCTTCCTTCCTTCCTTC
>PVIC010022455.1:0-27633 GCA_004025085.1 Thryonomys swinderianus | reverse complement strand
AAGGGAAGGGAAGGGAAGGGAAGGGAAGGGAAGGGAAGGGAAGGGAAGGGAAGAAGGGAAGGAAAGGAAAAGGGAAAGGAAAGGGAAAAGGAAAGGAAAGGGGAAAAGGGGAAAGGAAAAAGGAAAAAGGGGAAAAGGGGAAAGGGAAAAGGGAAAAGAAAAGAAGAATGGAGTTGTGTCACAAAGAGATTTTTCCAATCTTGGATGCACAAGGGCCTAAGTTTGCTCCTCAGTACTGTAAAAAAAAAAAAAAAAAAAAAAAAGTGATCATTTTGAAAAAATAAATAAGGATTCCAAGAGCTAATACTTAGGATGAAGCCATTTGTAGAATTGGCTTATTTTGTGCCAATAACAAAGATCACTTCACCCTTTTGGAGAATAAGGTTGTATGTGTCATTTTCCTTTAAATGGTAAAACTAAGCTGTTGCATTATATTTTTTTCCTTTTAAGTTTATTGGTACATTTTACATATATATTATAATTGCACTCATCTTTGGGGGTCTGTTCCTGTACATCCTATATCATGGTTTTGTTTTTTTCTCCATCCCTCTACCTTCCTTCCTACCCCCTCCCTATTTATAAAAACTTTGTTTCCATTTTTTCCTTCTTTTCTCATATTTTCCATGCCCTTCTTTCCTTCCCCCTAGTCTCATACTTCCCTTTCCCTTTTGGACCTTTACTTTCTATTTTACATTATTATTATACATTTTGTCTTCATTTACTCTTGCACTTTCTCATACCACAGAAACTATTTGGTATTTACATGTGCTTGTTTATTTCACTTAGCAGTGTGACCTCAATGTCTTACGCTATTTTTGTTGATTTTTCTCTTTTAATCTGGATTCCACTGTCTTGCTGGCTGAATGTAATAATTAGTTTTCATGAACTTCATTTTTCCCACTTTTTAGGATGGGTGTCATATCTATACACATATTTCTAAAATGCCTATGATAGGAAAAAATATAAAATTGACTTAAGGTTGTGAATGAGCCTGAAAAGTACTTGAACATGTTTCATTTCTTTTATTATAACATCCTAATGATAAAACATTAACTGAATGGACTCCCCTTTAAATACCTCTTAGGACATTGTGTAGTGATAGTGAGCCTCGAGTATTCTTCCCGGCCACTGAGTCCTGCTCAGTAGGGACCCTGCCCTAGGATTCTACTCTTCTCCCTTCCACATACGGATGGCCTGGAGACAGCTTCTGTTGCCAATCATGTGGTAGATCAGGTCTGGTGCAGAGCTCCACCATCTCATTGGCTCCTTCCACCACAAGGGCTTGACAGAGCAGCACATAGAGGACTGCCCTGCAACTCCTGGAATGGCCAGTCCACAGTGCAGGAAAGTTCTAACCCCACTGACAAAGTTTGATCAATTGTAGGAGGATACTGGCAATCTAGTGTTACCTCCTTGTTTCTTAGTGAACTGTCCTGAGATGATCTGGCTTTGTGACACACACACTGAGAATCATCCGGTTGTTTTCTCAGGGTACTGTTGCCAGTTTAGTAAAGAGCCCCAGTGTTTGCCCTCATCCTTTTCCTTTTGTTATGCTCTCCAGGGATTATGCATATGTGCACAGAAACCCCTGAGTTTTACAGACAAGCTTTGCCTCAGGCATTATTTCTGAGGAAATATTAACTAAAGTAGCATTTATTTAATAGAAAATTTTCTACTTGCTATGACTTTTAAACTGTGAACTAGAAAAAAATACCTCCAATTTAAATCATAAATAGTATTTCTCCTAGGTAGTTTATCTAGCTTTTTGTTACAGTATTTTATTACCCACATTTATTGATCTAAGTGCTCTCTCATCTGAAATGAGGGAAGCAGTTTGAATGTTAGGTATGCAAAAAAGTTTAGGTAACTTTAATTAGAAAATCTTCCAGTTAAATTAACCCCAAGTAATTTTCCAAATATCCTTTGTGGAATGTAGAGTCATTGTCACAGTTATTTTTTTTTTTTTTTTTTTGCTGAGACACAGCACTGAGGACCCACAGCTTAAAGGGAGGTTTACTTTGGCTTGCAGCTTTCAGGGAGAAATAGCATGCCACAGGGACAGCAGGAAGTACGGAGAGAAGGAGGAGCTATGGGGAGATACACCCTTCAAGCCATGTTCCCAGAGACCTGGTTCTTCTGACCTCCCAGTAGCACACTCTGCCAGCCACTGAACTCTACAGTGGGTGACTCCACCAGTATGTACAGCTCCCCGCCTCATGTCCATGAGCCAGCCACGTTTCAGAAGCACTGCCGCTGAGCACATGGGCCTTTGGAGCTACAGTCTCCATCTAAATCATAATAGTTTTATTCCGTTAGTTTTCTCTGTATTGTCATGTCCAGTTCCATCAAAGCGTAGCATTCCAGGTACAGTCCACTGTCCAGACTCCAGAGGCACACCTTTCCCAAGGATGGCGACAGTTGTGTGCCATTGACATTGGTAGAATTTTCTCCAGGTCATGCTAGTGCCGGAACTCCTTTGCTTCATATTTCTCATCTTCAGTCACTCTCTTTTGGTCCCTTCATTTCCTTTTGTTTGCTTTTTTCTTTCCTTTCTCCTCCTCTCCTTGTCCCATCACTCTCATTCTTTTCCTCTCCCCATTCACCTCACCTTTTAGAAGTGAAGTCTTATAATCTGTTTGCTGATGCTTCCGGCTATATGTTACTGTGTCCAGAGCATAAGCTTTGACATTGTGTACTCTGCCCCTTATACCTTTTATGATCTTGTTCAGATTTTTTCTCTGATATTTTTGTGTTCATAAAACTTAGATCAAGTATATTCACTATATTAGCTTTTCTGTTACTGGGATACATTATGCAACACTCGCAACTTAAGAGGAGAAGCTTATTTGGTTCACGGTCTCAGAAGTTTCAGGCCATGGTCATTGGGCTCCGAGATGAGAACATCATGACAGAGTGTAGCATAGCACAACTGCTTAGTTCATGGCACTGAACTAACCTCTGGGTTGAGCAGTATCAATGAGGAAGGGGCCTATAAAGTCCCCAGGGTCACACTCTGTGACCCACCCATGTGCACCCAGAAGGGTGCTTTCCTAATCCCCTAGGGGGTGTCCAAGATCAGATTGACAGTTAAGCTTGTCACACTCTGTTTTGAGGGCTAGTATGTGAATGTCGAATAAACAAACAACTCCGTGCTCACTTTAAAGGTTTGTTCCTTCGTGTTACTCTTCTACTCTTGGTCTGGCCAGAACATGAGGACCAGCTATAAAATGGACACTTTAAGGCTTAAATTCATGAATGCACTAATAAGAACCTACTTGTGAGCAAGATGTTAGCCTAACATTAAAGAGAACATTCTGTTAGTCTTTCTGCCATGTACATCCAGCAGTTGGTTAAGAGCACACATATATCTGCCTCGTGACAGTGCAGCATTTCTCACATGTGCACACAACATCACTCAACTTTTTAACTCTTGTCAGAACCCAAAAGATGCATGAATATCTTGCTGATTTTGTTTCCTTTTTCCTGATTATTTATAGTTTCAAGCAACTTTTCATATACTTGTTACACTTTGGATTTCCTGTTTGTGGTCTCTTCATATCTTTGACACACATTGTTTCTCCTTTTGTGTGGTTTGTAGGAGTACTTGATATGTGCAGCCTTTTGGTACCTATGAATCTCATCACCTGGTTGTGATGGTGTAGTCAGAAAAGAGGGAGATGTGGTTGATTCTGAGGACATGACCACTGGGAAAAGGCCTTTGGAATGTCTGCTGTGCAGCAGATGGTGGAGACTGGAGTTGGTGCTAAATGGGACGGCAGAACTGGAAACTGTTGGCTGGAATTGCTCCCATGAAGGACATTGCTGTGCCCACTACCCAGCTGTACTACAGGGTGGCAGCATCCTTTGGGCCTTTGGAAACTTGTAAGCATCATGGATTTGGTCTGTCTTAGAAGATGGAACTTCTAGGAATCAGAAATATTAATGCCACTTTGGGCTGCTCTTATAAGCAGTGAGGAGATCCCACCATCAAAAGAGAAAAATAAGACACTTAGAATTGGTTACTAGGGTTACTTTTTATTCTCTCCCATATGTTACTACCTAGCGCAAGATCAATTCCTGAAATAGGAATTTACCTATTATTTATTATTTTCATATCACTCTCGTGTTGTGTGTTGAAGTTTTAAAATGTATAAGTAGTGCTTATTTAAATAATGGTTATAGCAACATGATGACACCAATAGTTATATGAGAAATTTTACAATATCCTGAGTGACATTTATATCATTGAAACATTAAATTTATGAATTAACCCTAAGTATTTCATTTCTTGAAGAAATATAGAACATATTTATGTACTTCTTTGTTTAAAATATAATATTACAATAAAGGTTATTAGTATTAGTACTTACACCTTTGGGATATCCTTGTAAACAAAGGTGATTATACAACATTTGAGAATTTAATTTGAATTACCTCAGTGTTTTGGTAGAGTCTGTTCTTCATCTTTAGTACCCCCTTGTGGTCATTAGAAAGCACTGGGTGGTCTTGTCTTTAATAATTGTGCATTTTAATACAGGGATGTGTTTGATAAACAACTGAATTTTTAAAAATATTTCACCAAGTTTTCTGCTTGCAGTAGCTGTGTTTCTGATGAACGTGACTCGTGGCACACATTGCTCAGGGCTCTCCTCCCACCCCTCAGGGTGGGAGGTGGAGGTGTGCACAGCCCAGCACTGGAGTGGATGCGTTGTACTTGGGGAAATAACTGATGCAGACTCAGAGGCTACTTACTTTTCAGTGTAGTCACTGGGTTCGGGGACTAATTAACTATGTGTTTCTGATCTGTTTTACACTGTAGTTGTCTTCTGTGTCTGTGTCTCTGTCTTTGGATTTCTGTATAGATCTGTCATGGTAGAAACTAGTACACTAAAAGGCACACTAGCTAGTAAAATACTTTATAAATGTTTATGTAACTGTCTCGTAGGCTCTTACTCCTATCTTCTTTTTCCTTCAAATTATCTTTTCTTCCAGATGTTGTAATTTAAATACACTTTTTTGTAAATTTTATACCATGATAACATGTAGTCTCCTTCTATTAACTGTTTGCTATAGCAATAAGAAGACAGGGATTATGCACAGCATTTGGGGTTCATTCATGGATTATTTTCCTTTTCTTCCCCAGCGTGGCTTTTAGAGAGAATTTCAGCTTGATGTCCATAACAAGTACACAAGACACAATAGAGAGCTGTGTGGGGTTGTGTTACTAAATCCAAATAGGACTTGGCTTATGGGAGCAGGAAATCACTGCTGTTAGGGGTATTGTGGGTTTCAGGGAAAAATGCTTTATGTTTTCTGGAACATGCTTCCCTAGATTATAGTTGTCCTTTATGTGGTCTAGTCTTTTAATCTCAGCTCTTTATTTTATGCTTGGGCAGAGTGTGTTTTTGTTGTCTATGTCACTAGAACCTTTCAGTAAATTTTTTTTTCCCGGTCTGTGAGGGACCAAAATTTGAATTAGGATCCAGGAAGTGGCTCTAGGAATGATTCTTATATTGCCAGAAATGCTGCTGGGTTAGCACTGAATTAACATTTCCAAAACATCACCCAACACTGACTGCAAAAAAAAAAAAAAAAAAAGTGTCATCACACAGCTGTGCTTTAGCCTCTTGCAACCAGTCTCTTCCTCTTCTCTGCCCACAGCAAAACTGTGAGCCCCTATAGTAAAGTGCAAGTAAATCAGTTTTACATACTGTACTCAAGTGCAGCTGCTTATCTACCCATATTGAGGTCTCCGGATCTGAGTCTGGTCTGTTTGTGCAGAATTGTCCTTGCATCCTGGGTGACAGTTTACTGAACAAACAGAACCTCTGTGAGGGACTGCAGTACCCATAAGTATAAGATAGAGAGTTTTGCTACCTCTTAAGTATCTGTTCATCACTCCTTGGATGGGCATGTACATAAACTTCTCTACCACAGCATAGACCGTGGTCACTGCAAGGCACTCATCCATATGGCTGTGTGAGCATTTAGGAGACAATATGTGATAGACAAGACTCGTGAATGAGGCTTATTTGACCTGGACCTTGACTCTTTGTTAATGAGCATTTGTGATATAGAGAGGCCGGCCTAGAGTAAAAGAACAGAGGGAGCATGAACAGGGAGCTGAAACAGAGCTAGCGAGAGCAGAGTTTGGAAAGGTGGGCCAGGCAGGTAGGCAGGTTAGTCATAGGCATGAAATGTCACATGAAAGAGTAAGAATAGCTGAGGAAAAGATGAAATGCTCACCTATGTGTCTGTTCTAACATTGCGGGGATAAGTCATCCTGTTCTAAACTGTGGTCTCTCTGCTTTCAGTTTGTCCTTCCTTGTTTTGTTTTGTAAATTCTCAGAGCATCTTTTTTAGATGGAAATGATATTCTTTTTTTCCAGTTTGTTTCTCTTAATAAGGCAACACTTTCTACTTAGGTAATAAAAGTAGCATTTTTCCCTTTCATTGTCAAATATAATATTTTAATATACAAATCTTTCCATAGTTAAGTGATCTGAAACTCACTTGAACTTTTAAAGCAGAACCCTCCTGTTTAATGCAATTTTATCAGCTTCCTAAAATTCCATATATGGGAACAGATCATGAGATGATCCTGGAAATATATTGAAGAAGAAAGTTCAGAATGCCAGTGGATTAAAATAGCACTACCCGATACATTAACTTGGATCTGACAGCCTTAGAAAAGTAAGGAAGATGCCCTAATTTAGAGGTCTACTTTTCCTTCTTTACCTAACCACCTCTTTCCATTCATCTTCCTCTCCATTTTCCACCTTCTGTCTACCTTTCTTTCCTTCCTGTCTACCTCTCTTCCTTCCTTTCATCTGTCATCCATCCACCTGTTATTTTCAAGTAACCCTTACTTAGTTTCCTTTTTTATGCAAATAATGGAAAAAACCATTGCCCATAATCATAGAAATTTTAAAAGTTTTCAACTTTTTAAGTTTTCAACTTTTTAGGAAGTTTCCTTGGGTGAAGGAAAGTAGGACTGTGCCTTCTGAACAAGCTGTAAATGTTTAACTCTTGATTCCAATGATCCAGAGATTGCAATTTCAGAAACACTAAATAGAAGTAGAGAGTAGTATTTCTTTGATCAATGACATTCATGCATATGATTACTTTATAATTTTATATGGATTCATAAACAGAAAAACCTACTGTATAGTGCAGTATTTATAGCTTCAGAAGATTATATGCCTAGGTATATCCTGCTCCCTTCAGTATTTGCTTACAACTGCACTTCTGTACAAGTATACTATAAGCTAAAAAGGCCATCCTGTTTTTAGACATTCTCCCACCCCCCCAAAGAAGAAAAGTTTTGATATTTTAGAAATAAACAAAAGTCAGAATGTGTGATGAAAATGTTAATCTTTTTTATTTCACTTTGAATTTTGTTATTTATTTGAGGCTACTAGGATTTAAAAGTCTCTTCTCTCTGTGAAAAACTAGTCATTTGACAACATAGCTGGGACATATGTGATTCCATGAAAATAGTCCATGTGAATGTTTCTTTGAACTGGTTATATATTAACCCATCACCTACAATACTGAGTTAAGGTTTTTGCACATAGTTGAAACTTACCAAGTTTTTATGGAATAATTACTTTGAATTCTGGGAGAGTACTGAGCAAATGAAAGCTTCCCTGATATTCTGACTTGAATCTTTCTAATTATAATTGCTATCCTGTAGGATGGAAAGAAGAAATTTGACAAGGAAAGCGAAAAATACTATTCTATTCTTGACAAGCATTTAAATTTGTCTGCAAAGAAAAAGGAATCTCATTTGCAAGAGGTAAGTTTTTCCCACTGAAATGTGGAGAGGGCATTAATATTAACTCACATAACATCAACACTTTCTATTTTTTAATAAAATGACAATAATGCCAACTTGCTTAAGCCTGCTATGGTTGGGGCATTGGACACATTAGTGGTTCCAAGTGAAAGATTTAGTGTTCCCTTCAACAATTAGAAGAGTTGAAATGATTTTTCTTCTTCTTCTTCTTCTTCTTCTTCTTCTTCTTCTTCTTCTTCTTCTTCTTCTTCTTCGTCTTCGTCTTCGTCTTCGTCTTCGTCTTCGTCTTCGTCTTCGTCTTCTTCTTCTTTCTTAATATTTTAAAGAAGTAAGTCCTTTCAAGTTCATTCTATGTTAAATTAAAAATCTGTGCCACTGCTTTTAAAGCTTTGCTTCTGATTGACAGAATACATACAAGTATTTACTTTAAAACTCTCAATTACTTTTAATTTTCTTTAAAAACAAAGAAACAAGAACATTTTACTAATATATATACATCTTGCAGTCTTCCCTTTGTCTGAAATATGCTTTTTTGTTTCCACTAGTAGCCTCGTAACTATAATTTGTAAAGTCAGTTAAGTAGTCCTTCCACTAAGGAACAATGTGGTTCAATGATAGAGTTTGTCAAACAAATAAGATTGCCTTGCCATTGGTATGTTAAGAGCAGTAAAACTACAAAGTACCACCCAGAAGTTCACCCACAATTCAGTACACCCCCAAAACTTCCTAGGGAATCTGAATAGATTCCCAGTCTTTTTGAATGTCTCTGTCTGCAGCCTCCCTCTACTTCTAGATATCACAGTGAAGAACCACTATCAGATGTATCACCCTAGTAAGGCCTCTTCCCTTAAGTTCATCTTGGTCCTCTGTTCTCTTTATCCCTTTTCTTAATTCCCATACTTCCATGTTTAACCACAACTCATGCTTAACAAGTTAAAAGTATTAACATTTCCATAGAGTTAAAAAGGACTGGAAATACTATTTCGGCATTTGATTTTTTTCCCCTCGTACTCATGTTATTGAAGACATTGTTTTTTTCACTTAAATCTGATTCATACTGGGAAAATTGGTTTTGCTTGATATTTATACATGAGCTTGTTGTCATCCATGTCTTCCATCATTAATGCAAACATTATATACAATTCTGTGCTTGTGCAGAGGTCATGTGACTAAAGTTAAAAAATGGAAGATAATCTGTCATTAAGAAAAACTGGACTATTTTGAAGTTCTTGGACATACTTTTATGAGGATATGGTATTGTTTGTCATGATTTAATATTCTGTTTATGTGTGTCAAATGTTGTAAATGTCCATACTTCTCTTTATATGTTGTGCTACAAGGGACTGTAGAGAGAAAATTGAAGGAGTCTTCCATAATTGCCATTTAAAAATTGATTGCCTCAAATCAAGAGTAGTTTCTAGAGTCCCTGAAGAACTTTGCATTCTTGGTAAATATGAGAGGCTACCCTTAGACAAGACATTGCTTAAACCCTCTCAAGGAAATGGTAACTTTATCCTAATTGTAAAGCCCTTTAAAGGATAAGTTACAGATTTTCCTGACAACTTAGCTCAGTATGTAACTTTTCCTTGCTAGTGACCCACACTTCCTTAGGCTGTGGTATAACAGAATATTTGTTCTGGTATTTAGTTGGAGGCTAGAAAAGACTCTAGCATGGTTAGTACTATCTCCTTCCCCATCTCACCCCGCACACAAGCATGTGCACACTTCTTTGCCAGGAGGTACAGCCCTTCACACAGCACAGCCTAAGCTGAATTAAAGCAGCTCCTTACGGATATGTAATGTAGACAGAGAAAAATTTTCCCTCCTTCCCCTGCAAGAATTAAACTTATCATAGGGAGATGCTGCCACAAAATCATTTAATTCTGTGACATGGCATAAAATGTCATCTGTTCCTTTCCAGAGCAGCTTTGACTCTTCTGTCAGCACCATGCTTATTAACTTGTTCTCCAAAAGTTCCCCTGTGTGTTCTCAACCTGCACTGCTGCCTCTTGATTCATTTTGCTCAGAGAAAATAAACAGCTGGCCATTTTCAAAACTGACTTGAAAGGTCAGTTTGTGTTGACAAAGTTTCAAACCCATCAATTAGACAGGTCATTGGAGTAAATAGTTGGAGAATTGGAAACAAACTTGTCAAGATTTCAGGCTTTAGAGTGGATGAAAAAGAATCATGCTTGATATATGCATGAATAACTCCTTTCTAAGGTTAAGGTAAAAAGAAGAAATCAAAGGAAATGTAGAAATAACTGAATGTATTAAAATGATCTATTTCAAAAATATTAAAATTAAATGTCAAGCATTAGGGAATTTACACAACATGACACAGGATTACACACACACACACACATATATGTTATAGACACATTTGCAAATCAGTAAAAGAAGAAAGGCTAAAGAAACAGGAGAGACTTGATCACAGAGGAACTATAAACTATATCACAATGTCACATGTTTGAAATGCAAACTAATAATAAGACATCACTTTAAATTTATTAAAAGATAATAGCCATTGTTAATGGAAGCATCAAAAACAAGGTATACTTTTGTTCTCATGAGAACATAAAAATATTTATTCATCTTCTTTATTAATGTCTGCAGAAAAGAATAGTGATGTTAACGTTTTGGCCACTAAGACATGCACATAAAGTATCTTGACCATTTTCAATCAAAGCTATTCTCCCTTAGCCACTCTATCATCCTGAGCTAAATTTGACATCTTATTTCAGCAAACTCGGATTTCCCAGGTAGTTGAGATTATTTTTATTGATAGAAATTTACCCTAGAGAAATGTGTAAAAATTAAATAAATAATGTACAAGTACACAAATTATTCATAACAAAAATTTTAAAACATCTGAAATAATAAAAGAATGATTTGGGTAAATAGGTAAATACAGTTGACCAAAAATAGAGGGTGATATAGCTGTTAAAATTTTCACTGGGAAAACACATTGGAAAGTTTTCTTAGATTAAGCAAGGAATAATAAAATAAATTTTAAGCCTGAATATACAATAATATCCTAGATTTGTTTTAAAGTAGATTTGTGTGTGTTATACATCAGAATATTAAGAATGGGGTTGTTGGAGGGGCTGGAGGGTTAGCTCAGTGGTTCCGGCGCCTGCCTCGCAAGTGCAAGGTCCTGAGTTCGATCCCTGGTAACCACATATAATGCTGGGCGTGGAGACATGCCCACCAACAATCAACACCGCATACCACAATGCCTGGCGTGGTGGCTCACGCCTGTAATCCCAGCACTTGGGAGGCAGAGACAGGAGGATTGCTGAGTTCGCGGCGGCTTGCCTGGGCACCATGGTGAACTCAGGGCCAGCCTGAACTACAAAGTGAGACCCTGTCTCAAAAAAAAAAGAATGGGATTGTTATTTTTATCTTCACATTTCTGTGTTATAGTTATGAATAATAAACTTACCATGATGGATATTTATTGCTTTTATAGTTAGAAGAAAATGTAAAATGAAAGATTTAGAATCCATATCTTCAGTTTCTACCTGCAACTAAACAGCCTCTGACATTTTCCTTTTCTCTGTACCCCTTCGGTGAAGCGACACCTCTATTTCTCTTTTACTTTAAGGTCTGTTAGTGCTAATATTTCTTTTGTCAAATTCGTCTGTACCTTTTCCATTGCTTCTCACACTCTTATCTTTCAGTCTGCCTCTGTTGTAGACTGTATTAGACGCTTCACCATTACCAAGTAAAAGACCTTATGTTCCCAGCACACAGTTTAATCAGTGAGTTCACCACTGTCCTCATGTTAATCTTATTGAAAGAAAGCTTATGTCCTTGTAAACATCATTCTCGAGTGTTTGCACTGTTATTGGAAACGGTCTGCATCAGCTTTTCTACTTGAATTGTCAGTTCTGATTGATCCAGAGTGAACCATTCCATTGCATATCTTTTTTTTTTTTTTTGAGACAGGGTCTTGCTGAACTCACTGTGTAGCCCAGGCAAGCCTTGAACTCAGCAATCCTCCTGCCTCTGCCTCCCGAGTGCTGGAATGACAGGTGTGAGCACCACACCCAACTCAGTCATGTATTTTTTGATCAACCCAGAGAAAAGTTCTGACCTCTGATTCGATTATTTTACTCTTCTCCTTTATCTCTCTACCTACTCAAAACCTGCTTATTCTTTAGAGGCTCTCTGGAGCCTTTTGCCTTCAGGGAACGATGAAACACCTATCATGTGTGGCTTCCCCCTTGAGTCAAGAGAGTTTGTTGTACCTTCTTAAAGTAATTAGGAACCTGTAGAACCATGTGTTTTCCTGTGAAATTAATTTGGTTTCTTACTTTACTTTGCTGGTGAACCACATAGTCAGTTTATAGACATAAGTGATTTCCAAACATCAAAATGGCTTTCTAAATCTGGTGCTGAATTCTCTGGATGCCCTGTCAGAGCAGCTTTGGTAAATCAGTTATCTAGGTGGAAGGTGCTTGTGAAGACCTGTAACTGGCAATTGACAGGAATCATCACTTCTCTTCTTTCTTCGCACCCTGCCCCTTTGGGGGCCAATGGAACAGCTCTGTGCATAGCAAGTGCGTTTCTGAAGAAGTGACTTCATATACTTGGGCCACGGTTCTCAAGAGTCTCATTTTAGTTGGTGATTTCCTGGGAGAGCACACAGGATGCAGGACTGTCATATTTATGGCTATCATTTATTACAGTGACAAGATAGAAGGGAAACCCGACAAAGGGAAAACTGCCCCCAGCAAAGTCTGGGGGAACCAGGTGGAACCGTCATAAGTGATCTCTTTGTGGAGACAAATAGGCCACGCTTTCTTCCCCAGCAGTGAGTAGTGACAGAGCGTGTAAAATGTCTTACCAAGGAAGTTCCTGAGCACCTCACTGCTCAGTTTTATTGCAGGATTATCACAAAGGTACCTCCCTGGCATTTACCCAGATTTCACACTTTTGAAAGGAAAGGAAGTATCTGGCATAAACCATATTGTTTGCCTATTTAGGCACATGAGCCATTCTTATCAGCTAACACACCCCAGTTCATATTCCCAGGCAGCAGCTGGGGACCAGCTTTGTAAGGAGACCTTGCGGTGGTCCAGACCCACTGTATTAACTATTTTTCATACAATCTATTGATTAGAAAATAACCAGTGTAGGCTCTAAACTTGTCGCAGTGGGCTAGTTTCTTCTAATATGTTGGGAAGTGCTAGTTATATCACATTTTAAAGTAAATAAAATCTTTACAATAGCTTGTGGAACAGAATGTTGCCTCGGAAACTAAAGATATTCTTGCATCTTTTTCATCTGTAGTATACTGAAGCCCATTTTTGCCTCTCTATCCAACTCCTACATTCAGTGATAATGAGTTTGTGATTTGAAAGTAGTCATTTGGGGACTATTTATGCCACAGACACCAGCAAAAATAGCAAATCAGGTTTTTCTCCCTAGGAAATTAGTTGCTAAACATATATACCACTATGTATCTTTCATTGCTTACTTAAATCTCATTGTTATTAATAATGTTTCCCCCTTAAGTGATGCATGGTAAGAAGAAAAGAGGTATGGTTTATATAGAATATGGATTTTCTTTTACCTTTTATAGCTGCTGCCTGGATCTTTCCTAAACAGTCTTAAAGAACTGAGAAATCTCTTATTCAAATCTTCCATGTGGTTTATATATTTTTCACATATATTAGTTTAAAAACTTGGAATTATTAATTTTAAAAATATAAGTAAGCTGTTGATAATATTGGGTTTTTCATAATTCCCAGTATGCACATAAATGCATAAGATTAAAATTATTTTTAAAGGAGGTGGAGCCTGAAATGAAATCTTATGATGTGATACTGTCCATGCTAAGACACTTGCTTTTCTTTTTCAAGCTTTTCTTTTGTAAAACTGCTATTTCAAATATCTCCAAAGTGGTTTTCTGTTCTCTAATTGTGAATGGATGCTTTGAAGCGCCAGAGAGCCTGTTGTCTTCATCTGCTCATAGGAGCCTTAGCTGACAGCTGGAAGTGTGGGAATGGACAGCAGACTGTCTGCCGAGCCTTTCAGGAGCGTATCTGAGAGTGGCAGCGGCGCAAGAGAGGCGAGAGCAGGAAAATGTAATCTCTCAGGAACGCTGTCCACATTTATCAGTAGACCCTTATCACGATCAGAAGGACTGAAAGTGCCTGGCACTGATGGAATTTGATTCATCATGTTATAGCTACTGAGTTTTTCTTTTGGTTTTGCTACTATATTAGTTTTCCAAAGTCTTACTTGATGGTGCAGCCCTTCTGCTTGATATTCCCAGGGGCTTTGCCCTCACTGGTACCCAGATTTGTTATTCAGGGCCCAGGCTCTTTTGTAGTATGATGCAAATTTCACTTTCCTGCTTTCCTCCTTGAATTCACTCTGCGGAAAAACTGCCAACCCCTTCAGTGTTTTTTCACTTTTTCGTGAGAATGACTTGATTTCCGCCATGTCTCTGTGCTTCTTGAGTCCATGTACTGCACACTTGTGTGAGTAAGGGCTCCAAGAACTCCTGTATTAAATCTTTCTGCAGAATTGGTTTCAACAGAGATAAAGTAAAATGTTAATTTTATTTTACTGTTTAATGTTCAAAGTAAAATGTCTACTGACTCTGTCTGTGTAGGGAACCATTGGTGATTGCTACCTGTGATTTGCCTGTTTCTCATTCTTCAGGCAGATACACAGATTGACCGAGAACATCAAAACTTCTATGAAGCATCATTGGAATATGTCTTTAAAATTCAAGAGGTTCAAGAAAAAAAGAAATTTGAATTTGTTGAGCCGGTAAGTTTTGATTTCCTATAAAATAGTAGGTAGGGCCGGGCGTGGTGGCTCACGCCTGTAATCCCAGCACTTGGGAGGCAGAGACAGGAGGATTGCTGAGTTCAAGGCTTGCCTGGGCTACGTAGTGAGCTCAGGGCCAGCCTGAACTACAAAGTGAGACCCTGTCTCAAAAAACAAACAAACAAAAATAGTAGGTAGGCTCAAAACAGTCTATGAAAAGCTTGTCAATGTCATAAATTTTCAAAACCCACAAAATATACAGTACAAAAAAATGAGCCTTGGGCCAGGGATTTAGCTCAGTGGTCTGGTGCCTTCCTTGCAAAGTAGGGCCCATCAACTGGAGACTGGATAAAGCAGATGTGTTTCCCTCCCCACCCACAAAATAGAGTATTACTCTGCCATAAAGAATGATATATATGAGTCATTTATACTCAAATGGATGTACCTTCAGGACATAAATGAAACAAGTAGGTCACAGACATGTAAATATATCTTTTCTCTGGTATGAGAAACTGAAGATGTAAATAAGTTCTAAAATGTGAAATAGAAAATATTCAAAGGGAAAAGGGGGCAGAGGTAAGTAAAGGAGTGAAAGAAAAAATTTGAGGTTAAAAAAATAAAGCTTATGTGTATAGGGGGAGGGGGTGTAGGGTGGACAGGGGAATGGGAAAAAAATGAGAATTAAGTCATGTACTGGTATAAATCCTCAATGTCGAGTGTGATCATGATGTGTATATAAGATGTAGCAATAAAATACATTTAAAAAAGAAGTAAATATGATGTTAGTTTCCTGTGGCACATGCCTATAATCCCAGCACTTGGGAGGCAGAGGCAGGAAGATTGCCATGAATTCAAGTTCAGCCTGAGTGAAGGACAGCCTGAACTACATAGTGAGACCCTGTCTCAAAAAAAAAGAAAAAAAAAATGAGCCTTGCTCTTCAACTAATAGTCTTGTATTGATATTGGCTCATCAAGTGTAATCTACCACAAGAGCGCAAGACATTAATAATGGAGGATACTGCTTGTGAGGTAGCTAGAGACTTGGGAAATAAGAAACATTATTACACAATAAATCTTCTATGTTTTCTGCTTATTTTTTGATACACTTACATGCTAAGAATAAATGAGTTGATTTTGAAACTAAAAAGTGATGTACATTAATTACTATACAGGAATGAACACACCTCACCAGTAATGGGATCCATCTACCAAACTTCTAGGGGAATGGGGAGTATGTAAGCTCTTTCTCCCTTGTTCTGTGTTCCCTTCCTCACATAGCAAGATGTGCTGACTGTTCCTATGAAGTCATTTCTTTTCCTCAGTAAAAACTCATGGAGTCTCTCAATGTAAAATGCATTACACAGAAGAACAGTTGGCTGATCTTTTGTAAGAATATTTGATTTTCATAACATTTTTTCAAATAGTCCCCTACTATGTATAATATTGCATAAATAAGCATCTTTGTAAGGTGGCATCTATAATTAGCAGTAAACAAAAGTCAAAGTAATTTTCTGATATGATATAAAAATATATCTTAGTTTCCATGAGAGGAGACAGGAATAATAAATGGATAAGTAAAATGTAATTTAAGCCATTCTTCCTATGTCAGTCTTTAAACTATCCATTTATAATAAAGCAAAAGCCTTATTGCTACTTTAATAGGAGTAGTAGTGAAATGAGACAGGATGACAACATTTAAAAATACCCTTGACATAATTCATTTTCTACTGGAAGCCCCCAGCGGTGCCTACAGAAAATGAGAAGTTAAAGGGCAGAGCCTGTAGAAGATACTGTTCCCTCCCTGGCTTCCAGGACCTCTTTGCTAAGGCCACCTATCTCCCTCCTGTGAACTGAGTGCTGAGCAAGTTTGGAAGACCAGCACTTGCGCTAGACAGAGTAAGGAACTAGAGACCATAAGTTGAGCTGGGGGTTTAGCTTTTACTGTTTATTTGAAGTAAAAGACTGAATTCCAAAATCTGTTTGCCAAACAACTAAGTCCTTATATTACTTAGAATGAATTGGTAAGAAGCAGTAGAATCTTGAGGCTTTTACTGAACTTGAGGTGACTTCTGAAGCCCACTGGGGTTCCTGGACAGTGAAGTAGCCTAGCACACTTTCTTGCAGGACTAAAACCACAACGGTTCCCGGTGCCTTTCTCTTTGATTAAGTCCTGCCCCAGAACCCCACCATGGTTTCGAGACCACGCTCGTTGCTGGCAGGCTTCCCCCCTCATGCTCACCTCCTGGTGTTTCTGAATCAGAGTTTTCTGCTACCAGCTGTCAAACCCCATTAATTCTGATATTTTTCCTGCATATTTCTTCCTTATGTGTTCTCACTTCCTTTACAAATGCTCTTCCTTCTCACACCTGGGATGATCTTTTCACATCTGGATGTATACTTCTCTTCCTCCTGGGGAGTGATGCAAGAATAACCTAGTTCATTGTCTAAGTTTCTTTATAGCCCAGTATGTCTGGGAACAGTGAACTAGACCATTCTATGAGATGACATCAGATGTATAAAGAGAAGATTATAAAAGTATTTGCTCACAAGTGGTAGAAAAATGATAAGAATTCCTGGATTCCTGTGAAAAGACAGAAAAATGGAAACTATCCTTTGGTTGAAATATGTCTTATTCTATTCTGTCTACCTTATTTCAAACTGTAGTATTCTGATAAATTTTCTGTAACACACACTGTTCTTATGACGACATAATCAAAATTGATGTTAAATTTGTCCTTGTACAGTATTTTCTTGGCTGCTGTGTTTTTCTATTAGAATGCCTGGTCAGCCAAAATAGTACTGTCAGTTTAGTCTCACCCTCATTTCTAGTCTCTCAAAGTCTCCTTGATACAGTTTCACTTAATTTCCATTTCAATAATGAGAAGACTATAAATGGGATCAATAAAATCTTATCTGCATGTCGATCTTGCATGTTTCCAAAATAATTTGGAAAGTGTTTTTTTTTTAAATTCCAAGAACAAAGCTCACAGGAGCTATAAACTTATAAACACCGAAGGACACTTTGATATCTTTGCAATTTTTATTCTGGACAAATCCAATTCCTATTTGCTTGCATATTGCAGAAATGTAACAGTCTTTTTTAAAAATTTAGCTCAGATTAACTTAACAAATAAGCATTAAAGTAAAGCAGATGTCCTAGGAATGAAACCTATCTCTTTCAGATTGTAAGGTATAAAGCAGGAAATACAAAGAGAAGATGGTGATTCACATTAAGTAATATTATTTTATGATGATACATTTGATAAAATTTTATATTGTTTCACTTATCAGTTGTTAGAATCTGTTTAATATTACAAATAATGTCGATGTTATTGTGTTGACTCATGTTTTAATCTCTGGAACTAGAATTAATTATAGTAATTAAGTAATCCCATTTATAGTCCTCTCATTATTGAAATGGAAATTAAGTGAAACTGTATCAAGGAGACTTTGAGAGACTATAGTAATTATAGTAAGCTCTATGTTTGAGTACTTGAGGAACTACCAGACTCATGCTTTGCATTTTACATCCCCGCTGGTATTATATGATGGGTCCAGCTTCCCCATATCCTTACCAACACTTGTTATTAAGTCATCTTTTCAGTGAGGCTTCTGGCTTCATCAATTTCTCAGCACTAGGGCAAAATTCTCAACAGCCACAGCTTAAAGGAGGAGTGAATTATTATTGGCTCACATGTAGTCCATGGCCAAGGAAAAGGCGCTCAACCCACAGCAGCAAGGAAGCAGAGGAGGAACAGAGAACACAGTGTACCCTGCCTGATCACACTCCATAACCCACCTCTTGATAGCAAGTCAGCTATAGCATCCCCAAATCCAGCTGCATTACAAAAGTTCCACCTATGAGCACACGAGGCCCTTAGAGAACCAGGTGTAAGCCATAGAAGCCCACCCCAGCCCATAAAAGACTCGTGCACACCTCTCTGTGTAAAATGTCTGGAGTTCTTGTCTAAGAATCACCAAAATCTTAATAGTTCTGGCATTGCTGAAAAGTCCAAATCCAAAATCTGTGAGACTCAAAACAAACTCTTCCATCAGATCAAAACAAAGTTAAACACTTCCGATTTACAATGGTATGGGATAAAATTTCCATTGCAAAGGGGAGGAATAAGGAAGTATAAAGAAATCAGATTGCAGCATGGCTGAAACCCAGCAGGCAAACATGGAATCCTACAGCTCCAAGGGTAGCACCCAGGCGCTCCAAGGGGCTCGGGCAGCCCCACTGCTAGGGTATTGCCCAGCTGCAGACTCATGGCCTCTCTGTTGATGGGTGATTCCACTCATTGCCTGTAGCTTTCCTCAGCAGACATTTTAACTTCCTGACATCTTCAGCTTCCTGGTGGCTTTATTGAGCTTTCGGTTTCACTCTCAGTGTCTTACTCTGCCCTCTCAACAGCACATTCCCTGGCTCCCAGAGTCCTTCTATTATTACCTGCTCTCTCCGATTCTTGGCAGCCATGTAGTGAACAGCTTTCCTCAACCAAGCCGTTCTGTGCCCTTTCTGCCTTTTTGTGAACCAAACCCGGACTGATCCATTGAAACGCAGAGCTAAAAAATTAAAACCAAACAACACTAAAACCCTCCTCCTTTAAGGTGTAGGTGTTGAGTACTATGTCTCAGCAAAGTCATTAAATGAATGGAAATTACTTAAGACACCATCCTAGAAAGTGTGAAGAAACTGATTTTGATTTGTATTTCTTTGACGACTGAAGAGTCAGAAATGTTTTTAAAATTCCTTATTGATCATTACATGTCCTTTTTTAATAGAAACATCTATTCAAATTCTTTACCTATTTTCATGCTGAGTTGTCTTTCTATTATTGAGGTATGAAAGTTATATTCTGGATATAAGTTCCTTATCAGATAAGTGATTTGCAAGTATTTTATACAATTGTTAATTTCTTTCAATTTTCTTGATAGTTTACATGGAAACACAGGAGTTTTAAATTTTTTTAGAAGTCAGGTTTGTCTATTTTGTTGTTTTGGGGCCAGGTTTTAGCTCAGTGGTTCCAGTGCCTGCCTAGCAAGTGCAAGGTGCTCTGTTCGATCCCCAGTAACCACATACAGCAATGCTGGACATGGTGAATCACGCCCACCAGCAGTCAGTACTGCATACCACTCTGCCGGGTGTGGTGGCTCACACTTGTAACCCTAGCCCTCGGGAGGCAGAGGCAGGAGGATTGCTGAGTTTGAGGCTTGCCAAGACTACATAGTGAACTCAGGGCCAGCCTGAACTGCAAAGTGAGACTGTGTCTCAAAAAAATAACAGCAATAATAATAATAATGTTTTTGTTTGTGCTTCTCATGTCATATATAAGAATACATTGAATACAAGGTTATATTGTTTTTAAGTACATTATAGTTTAAAAATGTAGATATGTGATCAATATTTAGTTAATATTTTCCTGTGAAGTGGTGAGTCCAACTTCACTCTTTTACATGTAGTTAACTATTCCCCCCATATTTTTCTATAAAGACTGTAATTTCTCTACTATACACTTTTCAGAGTCTTGTTAAAAATCAGTTGACCTTAAATAAATGAAAATTTGTAAAATGTCCAATTCTATTACATTGATTTCTATGTTTGTCCTGTTCTGCCAATGCCACACTGGAACAACTTCTGTTAACTTGTATTAAGTTTTGAAACCAAAAGTAGGAGTCTTTCTATTTTATTTTGTTTTGTTTGTTAAAATCGCTTGCTACTTAGTGTCCTTTATAACTTTTCATGAATTTTAAAGTCACCATATTAGTTACTACAAAAAGGGTAGCTGCTGCCGGGTGTGATGGCTCACGCCTGTAATCCCAGCACTCAGGAGGCAGAGACAGGAGCATTGCTGAGTTTGAGACTTGCCTGGGCTGCATAGCGAGCTCTGGGCCAGCCTGAACAAAGCGAGACCCTCTCTCAAAACAAAACAAAACAAAAAAAAAAGGTAGCTGGGAGCTGACAGAATTACAGTGGATTCCCGCACCAACTTGAAGACTGTTTATGTCTCTTCAACATTAATATCTCCAGCCCACAAATATGAGATATTTTCCATTTACTTGGACCTTCTTCACTTTCTTCAGGCAATGTTTTATAGTTTTCAATGATGATTTTATACTTTTGTTAAATTAATTCCTAAATATTTTATTAGTTTTAAACTTATTATAAATGGAATTTCTTAAATTTCATTTCAGATTCCTTATTACAAAGTTTATCGACTTTTGTCTCTTGTGGTCTTTCTGAACTTATTAGTTCTAGTCATTTTAAGATAGATTCCTTCAAACATTATATATGTAAAATTATGTCATCTGCACATAAAACAGTTTTGCTGTTTTCTTTCTAGTCTGCATGCTCTGTATTTCTTTTGCTTGCCTAGTAGCCATGACTAGCACCTAGAGTACAATATTAAACAGAAACGTCAAGAGTGAATGGCCTTGTCTTATACCTGATAGTAAGGATCTTACAGGTTTTCATCTTTATGTATGGCGTTAATTGTAAAGCAGACTTTAACCAGCAAGTGATTTGATCTTTTTGACAGATAAAAAATGTATGCTGTGTAGCTTCAGTGTCATCACTAAGTTATGTCTGGCAGTCTTCCTGACTCTGTTGGGAGGAAGCTCCCCGGGAGCTCCAAGAGCACATTGGGAGCATGCTGGTGGCGCTGCCCTGTGTTTGGGACATGCTGGCCACCTCAG
Source organism: Thryonomys swinderianus (assembly GCA_004025085.1). Taxonomy (NCBI): domain Eukaryota; kingdom Metazoa; phylum Chordata; class Mammalia; order Rodentia; family Thryonomyidae; genus Thryonomys; species Thryonomys swinderianus. Next base: position 6,350 of record PVIC010022455.1, on the reverse strand, counting down.
CATTTTAACAAATGAAAGGAAATTGTTAGTTGATAGTCATGAGTCAGAAAAGTAGGTAAGGACAGAAGGACCAGTGTCTTCCAAGTGACATGTCCCCGTGCTGCAGCCCGGGTAGCACAGTGGTCTGCACAGACCACCACAGAGTTTTGCTCCCCTCACACCAGGTCCACCCCCTTCTCAACCTTTGCTTTTTCTCTGCCATGTGCAATAGCCCTGGTGACTGCAGGCCCATAAAACTTGAACCTTTTGGAAATGCCACATCTATACGGGGGGGGGGGGTACACTTTTTGGACATTTTATTGGTACATTATATATACACATCACAATTACACTCCGCATTAAGAATTTGTACCAGGCCGGGCGTGGTGGCTCACGCCTGTAATCCCAGCACTCGGGAGGCAGAGACAGGAGGATTGCTGAGTTTGTGGCGGCTTGCCTGGGCACCATAGTGAGCTCAGGGCCAGCCTGAACTACAAAGTGAGACCCTGTCTCAAAAAAAAAAAAAAAAAAAAAAAGGATTTGTACCAGTATATGACACAACTTAATTCTCATTTTCCCCACATCCTACCCACCCTACATCCCCCTTGCCCCTATATATACAAGCATTGTTTCCTTTATTTTTACCCTCATTTTTTTTCTTCATTATTTATCCCTAAACCCCATTAACCTTTGAATATTTATTATGTCACAATATCAATCATGCATTCTAGAACATATTTATATCTTCAGTTTCTCATACCAAAGAAAAGATATGATATTTACATATCTGTGACCTATTTATTTCACTTATGAGTATGTCCTGAAGGTACATCCACTTGAGTATAAATGATTCAATCTCATCATTCTTTATGGCAGAGTAATACTCCATTTATTTTAAAAAACATATCTTCTTTATTCAGTCTAGAGTTGATGGGCATTTGGGTTGTTTCCAAGATTTATCTATCACAAACTGACCTGCTATAAACATGGGTGCACATATATTGCTGTGATATAAATCTTATAATTCTTATGTGTTTATTCCCAGCAGTGGAATAACAGAGTCAAATGGAACCTCTAACCCTAGTTCTATACTGTGTTTTTTTAATCATCTAGTGATTAATAAAGTGGTAAAATATGAATATTTATCCCTTTGATGAATTTTAATGGGCTCATTTTAAAGATTTTAAGTGCTGTATAAATTTTCACATTTGATCGGGTTCCAAATGGGGCAGTAATTTAATTCTAAGATTCTAGGGAATAGTAGAGTACTATATAAGATTTTCCCAGTGATGAAAAGACTTCCTTAATATCAAAACCTGATCTATCTAGTAGTCTGTTTTTGTTATCGTTACTATTACTATTCTAAAGGGCAGATTTGCTTTCAAGTCAGCTGAAGCTGTAGTCTTTTCCACAACCCCCTGACTACTCAGACACATTGACCTAAGAAAAAGGTATGTGCAAAATACAATTTTTGGAAGTTTTCAGGATGTCTTCTTAGGTCCTGTTGGTTTAACATCATGGAATTTGTCAAGAATGAAATAAACAAGTATTCATCCAAACCTAAAAAATATCTTAACTCTGCTGCCATCTAGAGACAATTTTTCACGTTTTTATTAAACTTCCCCTAAATCTGCTTTTGAAGATGATATGGGACAAAAAGAAAAGGTGTCTGTTCTTTGTGTGTAATGTTTATGTATTTCCTGTAGAGTTGGACCTTCACTAGTGGTTGCTGAACATGTTTTGGGAGTTGAAAACATTTGTCTCCTACTAAGTGAATCTGAATCCTACTAAAAGATGCCAGTGGGTTTATTTTCATCTTGATTTAAATTGCTGCTCCCTCAAATGCTGAAGATGTAATCTAAAGAAAGTCCCAGAATCATACTTCTAAAAACATAATTGGGAATTTAACAGCAAAGTTTAGTGGAGAATACAGTCTCCCAACAGCTGTGCCAAAATACTTCTTTAAAAGAATTTTAAGAGACTCCCACACTGTGCAGCACAACAGCAGCATTAGGAGGCCCTTCATGCAGTGAGGGCTGGCCCACAGGAAGTCAGGACATCTTTTCTATGTATCTTATCTTCTTAGAGTCATATCACTCTCAGACCAGAGCATCCAGGCAGGACCAAACTGTTCAAATGCATCATATACCCTCATGGCCTACAGTTATCAACTGACCATTTGTGAGACTTTTTAATAGAGTTCTGGTTAAATTCTGAATTATTTACATCCTATTTCTGAAGCATAAAGGTTCTTTCTCTTTTTAAATGCCTGGATACTCCAAATACGTGATTAGTTGGTTTATAGAAAAATTTGTCATAAATACTTTGAAGTTATCTTCCCCATAAATAGTATTAACTTTTGTGCCTATCAAGACTTTAAAATAGCATCTGCTTCATGTGCCATCATTTTTAACAAGACAGTTTAATTGTATAATAATTCTAAGTACTAAGTAATGAAACAGTACTTTACTAACAACTTCATAAAGTATTATGTGGATATTTAAACTAATGCTATCTGTTTGTTTCAAAAGCATCTCCTTATTTCGTCTCTGAAAAGCTCTAAATCTGAAAACTCAGACTAATTAAAGGTATTTTTAATCCAATTTTAAGCTCCAGTTTGGTTTATATAGCCTCCATTAAGGTAGACTGTATGTTTTATTGGATAATCTGTCATATATGTTTCAGTACCATTTTTACCATAGTCTGTTGAATATTTAGTTTTGAGAATAATTATCAGTTGATGTAAAGTTGAAGTTATAAAAGGATTCTAAAATTGGCAAATACTACATTTTGTCTTGATATCAGCAATGTTGAACAAGAACCCTTCAAATACAACAATGTATGGGCCGGAGGATTAGCTCAGTGGTTCCGGCGCCTGCCTTGCAAGCACAAGGTCTCCAGTTCGATCCCCGGAAACCACATACACTGCTGGGCATGGTGATTCACACCCACCAGCAATCAATACCACATACCACACTGCCGGGCATGGTGGCTCACGCCTGTCATCCCAGCACTCGGGAGGCAGAGACAGGAGGATTGCTGAGTTTGAGGCTTGACTGAGCTACATAGTGAGTTCAGGGCCAGCCTGAAGTACAAAGCAAGACCCTGTCTCAAAAAAAAAAATAAAAAAATACAACAATGTAACAATTTGAAAGTATTTGCTGTTCAAAATGATCATGACTGGACCAACATCTCACTACCTGGTGAGCGCAGGGTGCTGAGTTTGGTCCCTAGCACTGAAAAATGAAAGAGCAAAATGAACATAGCTGTGTATGAAATTGACTTTTTGATAGGAAGGAAGGCATTAGGTGATTGTTTCTCAATACAGTCACGATGTACCTGTTGAAAATCATGACACACCTACCAGTTGACCCTTAGCCCAACCCTTCCCACCTCCTTGGACAGAAGTCGTGGAGCAGTATTTATATATGAAAATAATTTCAGAATATTTCTTTAGTATTTTAAAATAAGTTGTAGACTTATGATGAGTCACTTTTTAAAAACATTTTCTAGTATTTCTAGGAGAGATTATGTTAACAGATGAGTCTGTGGAGTAAATCTCAATGAATTAAATAAATTTAAAATCTTTTACAGATATAACCTATTCCATGAACATGTCATGTGTTCTATAATGCCAGAGGCAACCAGTTTACCTTACAGATAAAAATATAAGCAGAAATAAATTTGATTTTAGAAGGCTATTGTGGGTGATGTGTTTTCTGAAGAAAATTTTACTGTAATACTGATACCAAAGACCTATGTTGAAGATTTATCGTATATTTTTTGTTTGCTTGACTTCTTTTCCAGTTCTTGCTGAGAGGATCTGTAATTTAATACCAAAGTCAGTACTGCCACCTCGTGGCACTTCTCTTATTTTCTTCTGGCCAGATTTGTTCTTCCTTCCTTTGGGTGTCTTTTACTTGTTATTTAGTGGTTTAGTCCTGCTGAGACCTGCACTTGTTTCACCCCTGTTGTGGCCAGAAGCTCTTCCACACTTGTCACTTCGGTCTTTATCCCCTTTGTGGTCTCTTGTAGATGTTTCTTCATTGTATGTGACCATGCCTATGATATCCTTAAAAACTAAATCACTGTCGGGCCGGAGATTTAGCTCAGTGGTTCCGGCACCTGCCTTGCAGGCGCAAGGTCCTGAGTTCGATCTCTGGTAACCACATATAATGCTGTGCGTGGAGACTCACACCCACCAGCCATCAATACCACATACCACACTGCCGGGTGTCATGGCTCACGCCTGTAATCCCAGCACGCGGGAGGCCGAGGCAGGAGGATTGCTGAGTTCAAGGCTTGCCTGAACTACATAGTGAGCTCAGAGCCAGTCTGAACTACAAAGTGGGACCCTGTCTCAAAAAAAAAAAAAAAAAAAAAAAAAGAACTAAATCACTGTCTACTGAAATGGAAATAGAAGTTAGCAATGTGGTTTGTTCCCTGTGCATAATTCTGTTGTCTGTCTTAGTTTGAAGAAATTTTTGCAATATTTTGCATTTAAGGATGATCTTTTTTTAAAGAAAAAAATTTCTCATGGCTTCTTTTTTCCTCTTCACAGCTTTTGTCGTTCCTTCAAGGTCTATTTACTTTTTACCATGAGGGATATGAACTCGCCCAGGAATTTGCACCATATAAGCAGCAGCTGCAGTTCAACTTGCAGAATGTAAGACTATGCACCCTCTTTTTTTTTAGTGTTTAATAAGGTTTTATTTTTAATTAATCTTATCAGTACATTTTATATATACACTATGATCATAATCAACATTGAGAAATTGTTCCAGTACATGACACATCTTAATTCTCATTTTCTCTCAATCCACTACCCTCCCCACAGTCCATCACCCCTAGATACATAGGCTTTTGTTTCCTTTATTGTTCCCATCAATTTTTCTCTTTCCCTTCTTTACTACCACAACCCCCCATTTCTGCTTGAACATTTTTTCCTATTTTACAATGCCTACCATCCATTTTAGAACTCATTTACACCTTCAAGTTTCTCATTCCAGAGAAATGATATGGTATTTGGAAATCTGTGTATGTACCTTTTTCTACTTCCTTTCCTTAGTGAAGCTGGTGACCCCAGGGCAACTCAGCACAACCAAGTCAAACTTTATATTATCTCCACAACTTGTCAAACTATGTGAAACCTTACAGTTTAGAAAAACCACTCTATAAATATTTTTTTCAAGATGCTGTCTGCAAATAAATTCAAGAAAAGAAGTTAAATTTATGTTAGAACAATTTATACCAGCAAATTTTATATTCTCTAGGTGTGGACACCTAGAAATTTGAAAATGTTTACATTTATACAATCTTTTCATTAATGTACTGAGTGATACAAAGGCAAATAAATTTCAAACATCTACTGTACAGATGACAATAGTTAATAGCTCTGTATTTTATACATTGTAATTAAAAATTCACTAAGAGTATAGAACTGAAATATGCTACACACACTCTATATATTAGTTACATTTCTGTTACTAGGACAAAATACCTGACTCCCACAGCTTGAAGAATGAGAGGTTTATTTGGCTTACAGTTTCCAGTGGATACATCCAAAATTCACCTGGCTCCAAGAGGGACAGGGCTTAGTAGAAGAGTCTAGCAGAGGACACTTTCTCACCTTCACATCCAGGAAGCCAAGAGAGAGGAAGGAAGATCCAGCAGTAAGAATCCACCCTTCCAGGTCAAGATCCCAGTAACCTACCTCCTCCAGCCCCCACCTCCTAACAGCACAGTTAGTTACAGAGCTCTTGAGTGGATGAATCCACTGATAAATATAGTACCCCCATGATCCAATCACCATCTAAACACATGAGGTTCTGGAGCACATTTAAGATATAAATCATAGCACATACAAATGTGGAAATGGATATGTTGATTATCTTGGTCCTTGGAGTTGTTTTGCAATGTATACATAGAGCAAAAACATCATGTTAGATCCATAACTTATACAACTTTTGTCATTATACCTCAAAGCTGAAGAAAAATTCACTAGGCCAAGGCAAGCCTTATTTGTTGAGAGAACAATATTTCTACATTTGTGAAGTGAAAGTAGTATATATATTTTTTAATTGAATTCTTTATTGGTACAATTTATATACATCTCACAATCACATATAACATTGGGGAATTTGTACCAGTATGTAACACAAGCTAATTCTCATTTTTTACCCATATACCTACCCACCCATACCTCCCCACCCCCTTTATACATACTCTTTTATTTTCTCTCAGGATCATATTTATTCCTTCCCCTTATTACATTCCCACACCAAATTTCCTATGGAAATTTTCCACTCTATAAAAACTGTCATACTGGGCCGGAGGGTTAGCTCAGTGGTTCCGGCGCCTGCCTCGTGAGC